>KK115336.1:307092-322236 GCA_000611955.2 Stegodyphus mimosarum
TGCAACCTAGGCGTAAGCTTCTTAATAATTTTCCTTCCTTACATTTGACTATTTGTTAATTTATATATATATATATATATACAGGGTGCATCAGAAAAATGTGAACTGTTATAGAAAATTTGTTCTCCAATCCACAAGGGCTGAATTTCTGAAAAAAGTAAGGCTAATTTGAAACAAAAGTGTATTTTCTGGCCAAACTGAATGTTCCACATTGTGGTTAAAGTAAATGTTCAAAATGGTGGCCATCAGCACCGACATATTTCTGAGTACGAGTCAAAAATGATTCCGTACTTCGCACCAAAATGTCAAACAGAAAGCAAGTGGCACACTTGAATCTTATTCCAAAGTGTGCCAAGGTTTCGTGGTTTATGACGGTACATATAATCTTTTAATGGGTCCTGTAATGAATCTTTTCTCGTCGATAGCTATTGATCACAGTAAAATAATACCACACATCTATTAGAAATTACATTCAATATAGTATTTATTTCCCTAGCGACACTCTGGCGCTAGGTTCCTTTCTTCAACGTCACATCTGAATCGCAACTCCAAATGCACAAATATGTATATCATTTCAAGAAGTTACATGTTCTAAGCAAACTGCAATAAATCTAAAAGGAAATAAAAAAAGTATAAAAAACAGTTTCTCACAGATGTTAGTTCAACGCTACTTCAAGTGCACATGCGCTATTCGTCAACATTTCTCCTCTGTCGCAGACAGGCTGGCGCTAATAATTCTTAGCTAATACAAAACACTCCCGGCGTTGAAATTAACAATTTCAAAACTATTATTACAAATAATATTGATATAAAAGCACAACAATAAATCATACTGAACAATATACATTGTGTTTATAATAGAAATTAGACAATCATTCTACAGAAAGTATACATATATCTCGAACATTTCGTTTTAACAAATTTTGATTAGGCAATCTTACAGTTACTACTCTTACTTTGTTATCCCTACCATGAAAAACTTCAGCTATTCTCCCCACTAACCATTTGGTTGAAGGCAGATTTTCATCTTTTATTAATACAAGAGTTCCTAACTGAACGTCGTCTTTTAAAAATTTCCATTTGTGACGTTCTTGTAGATTATTAAGATACTCACGTTTCCATAATTTCCAAATTTTCTGTGTATATTTAGTGATTCTTTGCCATTTAGAAAGTCTGTTTTCATTTATGTTGGATAAATCTTGCTCTAAAATAATAGTAGTTAAACGATGTTTACTAGGTAAAACAACAGGGTGTTTACTATTGGCGGGTAGGTCCGAATAGGACAATCGTCCGCCCACTCTAATTAGTCCCACATTATCGAGAAACACATTCAGCGATGCTAATTTACTTTTGGGGTTTACACACTTACCTCTTTTTAATTGATTTATTTCTTCTCGAAACTCACTTTTTTGGGCCTCTAATAAAATATACACCTCAGCATCCTTTATCTCTTCTAAAGTAAGTACTCCATACCTCCTTACCTTGGAGTTCTTAAGATTATGGATAAACCTGAAAATGAAACTTACAATACGAAGAAGTTTAGTATAATTAGCAGACAAATTGAGAATATCATTAAAGAGGTTTGGTTCATTACATGCAATTAAAACTAAGTTAGAATCATTATGCAGTTCATTGTCTTTTTTAAGTTCATTTGGACACACTTCTTCAGCAACCTCAATTGATAAGTCCTGATGAGGAATCTCTGAACGTGTTAGAAAGTCATAACATGACCACCATTTGGAACAGTTCACAAGAAAGTCACTTTCAACACCACGCGTCAGAAGATCTGCTGGGTTCTCTTTTGTTGGACAATGGAACCAGTCTGCCGGCTTTGTTAACTTCCTAATCTCGTTAACTCTGTTGGCGATGAAAGATTTCCATTTGGTACTGGTACCTTTAATCCAGCACAGCACTATTTTGGCATCAGTCCAATAAAATATTCTCGAGGATTTCTTTTGATCGAGCAATTTTTTCACTTCAGAACCTAAACGTGCTGCTAGTAATGCACCAAGTAATTCAAGACGAGGTAACGTAATTCTTTTCACAGGTGCAACACGACATTTTGATGCAACGAAACTCACAGAAATTTCTTCTTGCTTACGCAGTTTTACGTAGACAACAGTACCGTACGCCTTCTGACTGGCATCTGAGAAGCAATGAATCTCTATGGAATCGGCTTCGGGATTCAAAATGAATCTTGACACTGCAATTTTACTTAGATGATGACACTCACAACACCACTTTGCCCACTCTTGCGAGATATCTGTAGGTAATTCATCATCCCATGTCAATTTCCGAACCCAAAGTTCTTGTAGCAAGAATTTCAGTCTAACAGTAAATGGAGTTATTAACCCAAAAGGATCAAAAATCTTCCCTGCAGTTTTCAAGATGAACCGTTTCGTATTACGCTTATTTTTAAGAAGTTCCATCAAACTGTCTGTATCTATGCTTAGACTGTCTTCATTAGTATCCCAGAACATTCCCAAGATCTTAAGTGTCTCGTTTGAGTCATTGACTTTATGTGGATGGATCTCGAACTCTTCTTCTTCCCATTTTATCATCAGCTTAGGATCATTGGATACCCATTTACGCAAGTTCATATTTGCTTCACTCATAATTTGTTTAGCTTTACGCGATAAGCTTAGAGCCTCCTCTACACTGTCCTGTCCGGTAATAAAATCATCAACATAAACACAAGAATTCAATATTTCAAATACATCTGGCTGCTCGTCTCGATATTTTCGAATGTGTTCTTTAATTGTTGCAGCCAACAAGAACGGACTTGACTTAATCCCAAAATTTACGCGCTTAAATCTATATGTCGCTAGTTTCAGATCATTTAATTGTGTGTTTTCCACAAACAGGAATCGTACTGCATCTTGATCCTTTTCTGCCAAAGCAATCTGCAAAAATGCTTTTTCTACATCCGCTGAAATTGCAACTTTATTTAATCGGAAATTAATTAGCAGATGGAACATGTGAGGATTCAAATTTGTCCCTGTCCATAGACAATCGTTCAGTGATAACTGCCCGAACTCATGTGAGCTGCCATCAAACACTATTCTAGTTTTCGTTGAAGCACTGGTTTCTCTAAATACCGGTTGATGTGGTAGGTAAAAGACTGGTTTATCAACAGGTATATTTTCATCAGACACTTTCTCAATAATACCTTGCTTGAGATACTCATATAATATTTCACAATATGTAGTAAACAGTGTTTTATCATAATTCATTCGCTTTACAAGAGCTTTTAATCTATTTTCTGCTACACGGTAATTATCAGCTAATTCACTCCAGTCCCTTTTCCAAGGTAAAGTAACCTCGTAACGACCAGCTTTAAAACAAACTGTCTTATTAAATATTTCCAATGCTTTGTCTTCCTCATGACAGTAAGGATCATCTTTAATTCCTAATGATTCCAGCTCGAAAAACATTTTCAATTCACTCTCTGAATTATCATTTATTAACCCACAACACGATAAATTAATTCGCCGTGAATCATTTATATTTCCGCTAACTATATACTCAAACACACTATTTTGTAATATCAAACCTGTGTGAGGAACATAAGATTTGACCAGATCGTAACATATCATAGAAAACTTCCGCTCCAAACAACAGGTTTACTTTCTCTGGTTTATAAAATTCCGGATCTGCTAAATTCACCTTCTCAGGAATCATAAGATTACTAACATCGATAAATTTTGCGGGAGTTAGACCTGCTATTTTCAGAATTACCAAAAACTCTAGTCTTCTTTTATACGTTTGTTCCTGATTACAGATAAGAGCAACTGTTTTTCGTTTTATCCTAGTTGAAATACCTGATATACTGCAAACCGAAATGTTTGTCTTTTCCCTTTTTAAATTAAGTATATCTGCTAATTCAGTGGTGCAAAAACAAGAAACACTTCCACTATCACACAACGCTTTCACCTTAATTAAAGTTCCATCATTAGTCTCAATAAATACAAAAGCGGTAGATAAGATTACATTTTTCCCACTGTTAGTGCCCGTAGCTGCTGTAAAAGTTTCGTTTTGAGTTTTAGCTTGAAATGCAGGCGCATGTACATTTAATGCATTTCTGTTTTGATTACCCAACTCGTTCTGATCTGAACTGTCTGCTCCTTCTACTGTGGTACTAACGGAATTACTTTCGTTTTGATAACATAAGAGAAAGCTATGTTTTTTCTTACACTTCTTGCACAAGTAATTGGAAGAGCAATTTCTCACACTGTGCAAATTAAAACAACAAAAACATAAATTATGCTTTTTCACAAATTCTACTCTTTCTTTTACACTTAATTTCTGAAATTTAGGACAATTAAAAAGCTTGTGATTACTCAAATTGCATAATCTACACGAATTCTGTGCATGTTTTTCGTTTGCATTAGAAACGACAGCGGTAACTCTGTGTGTAACTTTTTTTGTATTAATCACACTCTTTGAAGCGTTGAGAGTTCTTGCATGATCTTTAAGAAATTCTATAAGATCATTTAAAGTAGGCAAGTTCTCTTTCTCTAATTTTCTTTCCCACCATATTTTGGTGTTAGGATCTAATTTTTGCCCTAAAATGTATGCAAATACATTGGAAGAAAACCCTTTAACACTCTGATTTAAAACCTCTAATGATCTCACGCATTCATTTGTAATGTCAATCAAGTTTAATATCGCTGACGCTGACTCATTTTGCATAGGATTCATATTCATAAATCGTTTCAGATGAGCATACACTTGTTCGCGGTGATTAGAGAACCTTTCTTCTAGTAATGAAAAGGCTAATTTATAATTAGAGTCAACTATAGATATTGACTGCACAATACGATAAGCATCTCCTCTTAGCGCAGATTTTAAGTACTGTAATTTGACCGCATCTGTTAAATTAGGATTCGAATCAACACTGGCTAAAAAGATATCTTTAAATGAAAGCCACTCATGTAAGTTACCCGAAAACGTTGGCAAAGTAATTTTGGGTAATTTAACATTGTTCTCAGCATTCGTACAACCCGAAGATTCCGATTTATTTTCTTTGGAAAGTTCAGCTAATTTACGATTTAATTCGACTTCTACATCTAAGAGAATATCGTCAATCTCTTCTTTCTCTTTTACATAAGCATCAATACTTTCATCAGTACATAACCCAAACAAAGATCGAAACTGGAATTTATCTCTGTCTCAAGTGCTTTAAATTTATTCTTCATTACTTCCAAATCACTTCTTTGGACATTTTCGTCCGCAACTTTTTGTTTTAATTTTGTCAACTGTGTTTTCAATGTACGTTTTTTCGCTAATATCTCCTTTAGCGACATTTTAATTAGCAAAAGTCAATAAACAAATAAACAGCTTCAAAAAAGGAAAGGGTACTTACCCTTTTGTTTCTACAGAACTTCAATCTGGAAGTATCCTAAATAATCCTTCATTTCAAAAAACCGAAAGTAATATCACAGTCTCTAAACTTTATTAGCTGTTCCGGCTCTGAACGGCCAGAAATTGAAATGAATCTATTTCTCGTCGATAGCTATTGATCACAGTAAAATAATACCACACATCTATTAGAAATTACATTCAATATAGTATTTATTTCCCAAGCGACACTCTGGCGCTAGGTTCCTTTCTTCAGCGTCACATCTGAATCGCAACTCCAAATGCACAAATATGTATATCATTTCAAGAAGTTACATGTTCTAAGCAAACTGCAATAAATCTAAAAGGAAATAAAAAAAGTATAAAAAACAGTTTCTCACAGACGATAGTTCAACGCTACTTCAAGTGCGCATGCGCTATTCGTCAACATTCTCCTCTGTCGCAGACAGGCTGGCGCTAAGAATTCTTAGCTAATACAAAACAGGTCCCATAAAAGAAATTGAGGGGCATGCTTGCACATCCCTATAATAATGCGAAGGGAAGTCACCTTTTTGGTAATAGAACCTATCATTACCGTACACTGCTTAAACTACAGGGAAAAGGTAATCAGAATATCATGTACACTGCTCAAAAGAAAATGGGACGGCTCTTTATCCCCCATTCTACTGGGCCGATTGACGAAATTCAAATTGCGTTTTTCATGTCTTCAAAGCGCGTCTTAGGACATATATTAGATTTATATATAGCATTATTCTAACATAGGTATTTTGACACAAAATCGGACTTTTTCTGAAATGACATGCCAATTTTTTTCCATATTTCGATTCTACGACTCAAATTATGCCTAAATATTACATTTCGTAAACTTTGGTGCGAAATTTACGGAGAAATGCGAAAATTTAATTTGGCGAATTTTTTTCGAATTGCGCCAAGAATAATTCACTTGGCGAACTTCTTAATACGTGGCAACCTATTTTCTTATCCTTTCCATTGTAATGGAGCGGCAAAAATGTCACATCGTTCCTACCTTTTTACGTTGTGCATCAGCGGAAAAAACATCACATCATTCTTCTTTCAAATAATTTTAACAAAGTGCGTAAACCACATTTTCGTTATTATCGCTTTCAACAAATATGCCAAATTTCAAAACGCGTCAATGTATAAATTCACGCTTCGAAAATTTTGAATAAAAAGCTCTAATTTTTTGCTGGTGTGCTTAGAAATAAATCTACTTTAAATGATGGTAAAACTTTTATAGGTTGCAATTCAAAATTGTTTTCGAAAAATTTATAAAAATTATTTAAAAATACAAATTTTAAAAATAAATCATAAAAAATGGGCGAATTCTGTTTGGAATGAACCTAAATTTCGAACTGTGTAAGAAGGAATCAAATAAGTTTCATAAAAAAAGAGTGATTAATAAATATATATCAAATTCAATTAACATTGAGGAGCTAACATTTTGAGAGTTAATGTTTGAGAAACTACTCTTGCGATTTTTACGAAACTTGGCAGTTTGGCATAATTTGAGTCGTAGGATCTAAATATGGAAAAAAATCGCATGTCATTTCGGAAGAAGTCCGATTTAGTGTCAAAATACCTATATTAGAACAATGCTATATATAAATCTAATACATATCCTAAGTCGCGCTTTCGAGACTTGGAAAACACAGTTGGAATTTCTTCAATCGGCTCAATAGAACAGGAGATATAGAACTGTTCCATTTTTTTTTCTCTTTTTTGCGCGGTGTACTTTTCTTGAATTATAATACCTTCAAAACGGAAAGGCTCAGTGAGTCCCCTAGGCAAATTCACATCCTTTTCAATACTAATATGGAGATTATCTCCAAGCCAGTACACATAATTATGCCTATTGACAGTTCCATTAAGTTTAAATTGTGATTCATCCGACCAAATAATTCTACCCATAAATCCAAGTTCCCATGTAAACATCTCCTGAATTCATTCACAAAATTGTACTCGGCTATCTGGGCCATCGCCGGCTGTTGCATCAGCCATGGAATGTACATATGCAACTTGCTTTTCTTCAGAATGCGTACCACATTATGCACTTAACTACTCTGACGTAGTCCTTGAAGGGTTTTTTTTTTTTTTTTTGTGTCTGTGAACGCTAAAACAGTTTTAGCACCGCAAGTGAGGATTCATCACTTAAAGCCGCGCGGGATCGCGCTAACTGGCCGTTATGCAGATCCCACACTGTTCCACGAACCTCTAATTTTCTCGTAGACGTGTAAATGTGAACCTTGAAGATGGATCAGTCCCATACTTAATATCTCCACTGTCTTTGAATCGCAGCAACGTTTTCAAACTTTCAGTACCAGTTAAAAATCCGCTTCCACTCTTGCAGCTCGTACTTAAGCCTGCCATGTCGATGTTACTCTCTTGGGACGCGCAGCTAGATCGATGACTCTACTGCCACCTATTGAGGAAACGTAACGTAACTTTATCTTAGAAATTTAACCTTGTATGTAGGAAAATAAATTTTCTGTGATAGTTCAAATAGTTTCAAGTGTGTATATATTTTTGTAATTCAATCTTTATACGTGTATATATATTTAAATTAAACTTATGAACGTAAAAATAACAAAAAAAAAATTCAATAATTCGAACATATAGATAGATAAAAAGTATAACTGGCAACGTCGCTCTTCGCGATATATACCAGCAATCTTCTTGACATTACATTACCGTAGATCGTAGACCATCGCGTTTATTAGAGGTATACGACCTTTGCAGGTTTTTACCAATCTATATTAATATCCCAATAAATGGGGAGTTCTTTAGTGAGATTTGAAACGTTCTGAGTAATCAGGAGAATCATAAGCGAAATTTGCGCATCTTTTCAAAGTTTATTGTCATTTTTGCAGACCATGTGTAGAAACATGAATACACAATACATAGCAATATGAACAAATATAAAAGGCATATCATTTCATAGGCATATCTTTTCTTGAATAGGCAAAAATAAATAAAAAATATAATTTTTCTGCAGTAAATAGGAGTAGATAAACGTAAAAATGGTAGAAAATAAAATTATTTAAATATTTCCACGTCCTTTGCACTTTTTGGCTCGCCTGAAGATCGAACACGCAGAGTCTAGTCTTAACGACAGTTCGTTTGACTTGTACCGATCGGTTGTTATTACATCATACATAGCAGTCTGAGGCGATTTTTACAGAAATGCACAGAAAGCCGGGGAAATTTTTTCAGTAATGAAAGATTTATTTTCAGAACAGTTGCGTTTTTCACCCATAGATGGTGCTTCAGTTCGCACAGTAGCGTGGTTCCCAGTTGGCTACAAATTCTTCGGTTGCAATGCAGCTAGGACTGCAAGTGTTCAGTTTCACAGTCATCATCCATGAGAACGGCTGACCACCGTTGCGAGGCAGTCTGCATAGCATCCAAGAAAGTTCATCTCTAATTTTTGTCGCGTGATGGCGAATAACGTCTTTCAAAATGCCGAGTAACGTCAGCCGACATCTGTGCTATCAAGTAAAAATATACTACTTTGGCAGTAAAATTGTTCGTTATTAAAAAATCGTGTCTTTTAGCATATTTTTGTGAATACCACATTATACTATTATCTATACTTTTCAAATTATGGAATTTTTTCATTTTTACTTCCTTGTACGAAGCAAAGGAAGTATTGTAATCACAAGAAATTCCGACTATCATATTTCAACAAAAATATCCACTTTGACCGCTATCGAATGCAATTTAACGATGCTTTCGCGTAACATCCGTACGTAAGGACAGAATAAAGGAGTCTTTTTTTTTTCAAACGAATTATCTTCTAACTGATTTAAATGGATCCAGAAGAGATTTTTTTGTGGCTTTTGTACGTATGTATATATCTCACACAACTCAAAACGGAGTAGCTCCAGAATGTTGGAAGTTTGTATATGGGACTGCTGTAATATGTAGCTGTGCATTTCCCATTTAGGTGCAATCGGCGTCACTAAACATATATATACATCCACTCAGTCACTCGGCTCGGTGAGCTCATTTATTTTTTGTTATATGTTGGTAAACTGCGCATATTTTCTTTAAAACTGATTGAATTATGTTATTCTTATCTTCAGGTTAATGTTTTAATGCCTTTAGTTAATCTGCATGCAATAGCTGTAGAATTATCAACAATTTAAAAAATGTTCAAGTTCGGCTAAGCTTAATTTTTGTTTACCATAGCAGCCATATTTATTTACATTTGAAACTTTGCAGAATAGTAGATTAGGTCAACGGAGTGGGACCAAAAAGCAAACTTTCAGTTTTGTGCACCGAAAACTCTGCCTTGTTGCCTGCTGGCCGAAGTGCTTACTTTTGCGTAGAAACTCTAATTTTAATAGTAAAAATTGTTTTTTTAATTGTCTTAACTGTATTTGGTGTTTTATTTCTTATATATTTTTCAATTTTTAAAGAAGATATTTTGAGGTTTTATGCATTTTTGCCTTACGGGGAAGGGAGAACTGAATTAATTGAATAAGTAATCCATCTCTAATGAAATTCGAGGAAATAAGTTTAAATGAAATGCAGCAAAAAATGCTATTAAATATTAAATGCTCAATCTCTTGTATTTTTACGTCTTCCGGCTCAGCTTTCTCTTACAATTCGTCACGAGCTGCGTTGCACGGGAAAATAAAACAATTTTAATTACAATTCTATTAAAAATAGCTAAATAAATACAAAATCCGTAACAATACATTATTCAAAGGAGTCATTTTAATATAACCCCTACTTCCAAAACATTTAGTTTACTGAATCTACTTATATGTTTGCAATTTAACGTCACCCACGTAAATATAGTAACTCAAAAACAAAAAAGTAATAATGGAGTAATAATTAAGATACATACATAACTATTAATTATTACTTGATAATTATGAACTAATTTATAGCTAGAGTTATACGTAGTATATAATACACTCATGGACAAAAAAATTAGTGCACCAAGAAGAAGTCGTCAAAATGAAATGAAATTTTACATACGTAATGACTTCTTTGATATAAGTAAATGATAAGGAAATCAAAGAAAAGGGATAATTTATTTCAGAGAAAAAGGAAAAAGGACGGAGGAGTTAATACTCCGTTGGATCCCCTCTAGCGCGAATGCACGATGCGATACGATCGGGCATTGAGTCATACAAGTTCTGTGTGATATCTTGAGACATTTCGTTCCATATTTGCTGTAACCTTGCCTCTAGTTCGTTCAAACTCGTGGGATGCCCAACTCGTCGTCCCAAATGATCCCAGATATGCTTGATTGGAAACAAATCTGGGGATCGGGGAGGCCAAGGAAGGGTAGTAACAGTACGGAGACAGTCTTGTGACACCCTTGCCGTATGAGGCCGAGCATTGTCTTGTTAAAAAATGGCTTCTGGGAGCCGTTGCATGAGTGGCAACACATGTGGTTGCAGGATTTCATGAACATATCGCTGGGCTGTCATGGTGCCACCGAACAATTCTAGGGTTGACCGTGTATTGTAAGCAATGGCACCCCATACCATCACACCAGCTGTGGGAGCGATGTGTCGCTGTACAGCAAAGGATTGAGACGTTCACCACGGGCTCTCTACACACGAACACGATTGTCATCACTGCCGAGATTGAATCTGGATTCGTCGCTAAAGACGACCTGGTTCCATTCAGCTGCAGTCCAGTTTCCTCGTGCTCGATACCACTCCTAACGAAGGCGTTGATGGGTGGGCATCAAGGACAGCACACGTAATGGGTGCCGCGATACCAACTGTCCTTCCGTCAGGCGCCTTCGTATGGTTCGAGAAGACACAGGGGCCCCCAGTGAAGGTGCTACCTGTGCCTGGATGGCGGCCAATGAAGCAGTTGGCTGTAGACCTCGACGACTGGTCTGTCGAGGGCGTCCTGAGCCTGGTGTTCGTGTACATGACATCTCTCCGGTCCACTGGTCCCAACACCTCCTCACAACACAATCAGAGCGGCCTAATTGACGAGCTACTCGCCTAGCTGACCACCCAACTTCCATGATCCTGACGATTCTCCCCCTCTCAAACTGCGACAACTGCTCATGTTGTCTTCAAACACGGCGTAATGGCATGTCTACCTTAGCTCTTCTTTTGTAAATGATTCAGCACACTCAAACAAAGCTTTGGTTACCTGTTTTGTACTCCACAGAGAACGACGTTCAACGCCCTCTACCGGCTATACGTAATGCGCAATTAGGCTGCATTTCTAATCATTTGCATATCTCCCCGACATGTACCTTCATTGCAAGTTTCGTTACGATCCCGCAATTATTTCTTGGTGCGCTAATTTTTTTGTCCATGAGTGTAGATAAAGATAGTACTTAAAATCATTTCGCTAAACACAAAATTGTCTTGCGCCGTACACTGTGGAAACCACTGCACTAGATGTTTGTTCAAATCTGTTAATAATTTCGTGTATCCAGACTTCTAACAATTCCTATTTTAGTGATAGCAACATACATAATTGCGTGTTCTAATGTATTCATCGAATTTATAAGATATTTTGATGGATGTCAGACAAAAGAAAAACAAAGGAAAATGTAAGGGTCTATTTAAAACTTGTACCGATTACTAGAGAGGTTTTCTCAGAAATTAATATAGACGCGAGTGGTTTCGTACCTGTTAGTGAAAAAGGGAATAGGTGCATAATAGCGACGATCTGTTTGGCCTCGAAATACGCAGAAACTATATCCACCAGGATATAGGATTGGTAGCGAGAACGGATCCCTGTTATAAATATTTTGCGGCATAAGTTTTCCGAAAAAAGTTACGTACGTCTTGAGGAAGTTATTCAATGAAGTTATTTATCGTTTTAGCATAAAAGTAAGTCACAGCTCCGTGGGCATCCCCAGTCAGATCCTGCAAAGAAGTTTCATAGAACTGTCAGACTATTAAGAATAATATGCATAGATTCAAAAGCCTCATGGAAGTGTCACTTGCTTACATAATTTCCTGATGTTGAGAACAGTAACACACGATTCCATTTAGTTTCTACCCGCGGAGTTAGTGATGGGTAGAAATCTGATAGTGCCTAAAATTCTGCTGTATGAATATTGGAATTAATCTCCAAAGGACGAGAAAACTGTACTCACGCATATTTTCGATATCATCAGCCGCTTGAGAATCTCGCGGGATTTAACGGTAGAGAACATAATGGAAGTGTGTGTGGAGGGGGGACGTGAGATCTGGTATGACCCTAATGGGGTCAAAAGAGGATTTAAAGAAAATGATAGGGTACTTAATTTTTGCTCCCACGTGACTCATTAAACTCGCAGATTATTGAAAATTCTCTGTACAGTAGAATTTAAGTTATCATAAACTAATATTAGATATACAGGGTGTCTATAAAGTCGCGGACCCATTTTGATGTTTAACAACTCATAAAATAATAAAGATATATTAAAATTAATAACATAAATTAGATAGACTCAAAAGGTTTCATGACCCTTGTCAATGAACTTCCACGTGTGCTCCCTTCGTCGCACGGAGAATATCAAGTCGATATTCAATTTCACGCCAGGTAACGGCAAGCATGTCGGCATCCACAGATGCTACTGCGGTTGTAATTCTGGCTTTTAGGTCATTAATGTTCGACACTCCTGTAAACGTTGTCTTTTACAAATCCCCCAAAGGGAAAAGTCCAGCGGCGTTATATCCGGTGATCTGGGTGGCCAAGGAATTGGACCCCCTCGCCCAATCCATTTTCCTGTAAAATGGTCATTTAAAAAACTAAGAACGATGGTACAGCAATGAGGTGGCGCACCACCTTGTTGCAAAAAGACATGTGGCTGAAGCTCTTCTAGTTGTGGAAATACGAAGTTTTCCAACATGTCTAAGTATACGACTGATGAGACCGTCTTTTCTGTAAAAAAGAAAGGCCCAATGACTCGGTCGTACATTAGTCCACACCACACATTAACCTTTGGGGAGTCCCTTTGTGCGTCACGGCATTCATGGGGGTTTTCAGATCCCCATATGCGCAGATTATGGCGATTAACAATGCCAGAAAGTTGAAAGGATGCTTCGTCGGAGAACATTATGCGCTTCAGTAATTCAGCATCATCTTCTATCCTCCTTAGTATATCTGTTGCAAAGGCCATCCTCCTAGGCCTATCGTCCGGTTCCAAAACTTAAACAATTTGAACTTTGTATGCCTGCAGTCTTAATTTTTTCTTAATACCCTTGTACACCGTCGAAACTGGCATATCCAATTCTCTTGCTGCTGATTTCACAAATCTTCTAGGATTGTGTAAAAATGTCTCTGATAAGATAAATCAGATAAATTAGAGATAAATCAGCTAACATTACGCATGTATATTCTCCAGTATGTTTGAAGTTACCCACCTATCAGAACATGATCTCGAGTTCACGTCGACGAAACCAATCATAGCAAGATTTTATAAGGCATATTAAAGCAAAAGTAGATCCAGAGAAAAGGAATAGAGAAAACGTTAGTGCTGAAAGTCATCGAAATAGAAAAATCAGATTACTTTTCCTCTATGATCTTAGTAGAGGCCCCAGGTAGAGATCCAAAACTATGTATAGTTTATCGAAAATTGAACTCTGTGATTCAGACCAAACTTTTCCTTTAGCCAGATACCGAGGCGAAGGTTAGACACCGCCAAGATACAACAGTGCTAGATCTAGAGACAGGATGCTGGCAAATTCCGTTGAGTGAACAGGCTCAAAAATATATTAGCGTTTGTGACATTTTCTGGAAGCTATCGACCGCTTCGGATGCCCTTCGGGTTGAAAGACGCACCTTACTTCTTTAATAAATTAGTGACCGAATTATTGAAGAGATGGGAAAATTATGCTGTCCCTTATCTCGACGATGTCGCGAATTTTTCATCGAAATAGGAGAACCACTTCAAGCATGTGGCCGAGAGTTTAGAGATGTTTCGTCCAACTCGACTAAAACTAAAGCCCTCGAAGCAAGTTCGCGCAAAATAATGTACAGCATCTCAGGCATAAAGTTAGGACTAGAATTAAATTCCCATCTGATGCTATACATCCACAACTTCCCGAGACTCACGTGAAAGACCCAAATGCGTCTGTTTTAAGCCTTACTTCCTACTACAGTGACTATGTGAAAAATAACTCCGAGATAATAAACACTTTTCAGGGAAAGAAGACAGACATTTCCTGAGGGAAACGTTGTGAGAGAGCGTTCACGGGTTTAAAAGGGACGTTTACATGGTTATTATTATTTTAATTAACTAGTTATTATGACTTATACCTTCATTATAACTTCTTCTTTTCCGTTTCCTTAACAGACGTGCAAATCAGTTACAGAGTATTTAAGTCTGGGGTTTTGGTTTCTAAAACAAAGCGTGTTTCTGCCTCTCCGGGCCACATTACTATGTTTCGCTAATTCTGATAAGACTGAAATTATTTATCTTTGCGTTATTGTAGCCGAAACGTATTTGTTACGCCGGTGAGAAGTTTCAAGCCAGCTTAGAACTTAAAATCAAATGTGTGGTCTTTGACTACAGGGTTTAACATTTGATATAGACTGTTACTTTGAGCTACATTGCCACAAATGGTGGCTGTATAAGCGAGGGAGAGACGTACATTTTATGTTCAAATTCTGATTTAATAAAAAGATTCTTTTAATTTTCTCAAGTCTCTGTAGTTGTCTTCAGACCAAGCGATAATTCGCCCCAAGTCTGTAACAGTTTGATACTAGTTTATGATAGTAAACAGAGTTAAACCTTATTAGTTAATAAGTCAACTAGCGCTGCCTGCTTCTGATTCTGAAAAA
>KK115336.1:322316-343952 GCA_000611955.2 Stegodyphus mimosarum
GGTGTGTAGCGTAATGGGACACATCGGACGCCGTTTTAAGGATTTTCCTGTCTCAGCGAAGCAATGGCGAAGAACACTCAGTACTTTATTATGGTGAGAAATTCAGTCTCGCAGATAGAAAATACAGAATGATTGAAAGACAGTTTGCAGTCATAATACATTTTCTAAAAATCTGAGGTTTTACTTCAATGGTCGGGCTTTTGTAACTCAATCGGATCATTGACTTCTTGTGTAACTAAATTTGCATTCAGGAGCAAATCGGGAGTAACTACTGGGATCTCTGTGTACCCAACTTTTCGACTAAGGATCGTCCCCAGACCAAGAACTGAAAATAAAAATCTGATGCGTAAAGCACGTGACTTCCTTGTAAGGAATATAAAATTATACGCATTTTTTCCCGTATTTGATTTAAACTTATTTCCTCGAATTTTATTAGGGATATATTTCTCGTTCAATTAATTCAGTTCTCACTTCGCGGCAAGGCAAAAATACATGAAACTTCAAAACATCTTTATTAAAAATGGGAAAACATAGAAAAATATAAAACACCAAATATAGTTAAAACAATTAAAAAACAATTTTTACAATTAAAATTAGAGTTTCTGCGCCAAAACAAGTAATTCGGAGAGCGGTCAAGAAGGCAGATTTTTTGGTGCGCAAATTGAAAATTTACCCACTCGGCAAAAAGACTCTGAAGGTGCAGAAAATGACCTTATTCACTATTCTGCTCAGTTTCAAATGAAAACAAATATGGCTGCTATGGTAAAAAAATTTGACCTAGCCGCACATAAAACAACTTTTAAATTGTTGATAATTCTACAACTATCGCATGCAGATTACCTAAAGGCATAAAACCTTAACCGGAAGATAAGAACAACATAAATCAATCAGTTTTAAAGCAAAAAATGCACAATTTATCAACATATAAGAATAAAAATTACTGAGTTCACGGAACCGAGTAACAGAATGGGTATATATGTATATATATGTATACTTTTGGTGCGGCCGATTGCAACCAAAAACGAGGTGCACAACTACATGTTATAGCAGCCCTATATGTCCACCAAAGAATGTGTCCTAATTTCACCTTTTTGAGACTGTTCGTTTTCGAGTTATGCAAGATACATACATACATACAAACGTACAGCCGTCACGTAAAAAATCTCTTCTAAATCCATTTTAAACCCTTTTTGCAACTTGTTTTGGAAAAAAAAGAGACTTTTATTGTGTCCTTACGTATGGATGTCACGCAAAAACATTGTTAAATTGCATTCGATAGCGGTCAAAATGGATGTTTTCATTCAAATATGATACCCGAAAATTTTCACGATTACAATACTTCCTTTGCTTACTACAAGGAAGTAAAAATGCGGACGCACTTAGCCTCATGGAGTTAGTAAAAAATGATCATTAAAATCCTTACTAAGAAGTTTACAGACTTGACTGTTTTAATGAATTTTTTAGAAATGATATTTTAATGTCTTAATACGAGATTAAATTCTTAGAACTAGTTCTAATATTCTGAACGTAGTACCTAATGTAAATTGCATTTTATTTAAAAGTTCAGAAGTACCCTATACCACAAGCCTGAATACACTCACGTTTGTGAAAATTGCAACACCAAGAAGGAATCGTCATAATTGAATGCAATTTAATACACAGTTGAGTGGTAGTGGTACAAATAAATGATTAAATGTTGAAAGCAAACAAACAAGAACAAGAGATCAGAATCAGTATTTTGTGTGGCCACCACGCGCCGCAATAAGTGCTGCTACACGACGTGGCATGGAGTCAAACAAAGTTTGAATGTCTGACTGAGGAAGAGCATTCCATATCGTTTGTACGCGTACCCAAAGTTCGTCTGCAGACGCAACAGGACGAGGATCACGAGCAAGACGCCGACCAATGACATCCCACACATGTTCAATTGGCGACATATCCGGGGAACACGCAGGCCAAGGAAGAAGCTGTACCTGCTGCGCTGCAAAGAAGGATTTAACAATCCGAGCAGTATGAGGGCGGGCATTGTCCTGTTGAAATACAGCGCCTGGCAAGCTTTGAAGGAAGGGAACAGCTTCGGGCTGTAGAACTTCACGGATATACCGGTTGCTGTTCAGATTGCCCACAATTCGTAGCAATTGAGATCGTCTATGATATGCTATGGCGCCCCAGACCATAACTCCGGGTGTTCGTCCACTGTGGCGTTCGATAATGCACTCCGGAAGGTGGCGTTCACCGGCATAGCGTCTGACACGAATGCGGCCATCATGGTACCACAAATTAAAGCGGGATTCGTCAGAAAACACGACATGCTGCCAATCAGCACGCCAGTCTCTATGCTGATTGGCCCATTGTAGCCGCAGGCGGCGATGGTCGTGCGTTAGGGGGATCCTGTATAAAGGAGTCCGTGCGCGCAGTCCACACTGCAGCAGACGTCTACGAATTGATGAAGCACACAATGAAACACCTGTAGCTATTGACCACAGTGCTGCCAATTGTCTAGAGGAAGCTGTACGGTCCGTCCGCGCCATGCGGACCAGGTGTCTATCATCGCGAGCTGACGTCACATTTCGGGGTCCACTCCCGGATTTCCGAGTTGTCCGACACTCGTCCGTCCACTGCTTCCAAACGCGCATCACTGTGCTGCTGTTACGCTGCACACGAGAGGCTACTGCACGATACGACAATCCAGCTTCACGAAGGCCGATGATTCTCCCTCGTTCAAACTCTGTAAGTTGTTCAAATCTCGCTCTCTTTCGTCGACGAGGCATAAGTACAGATTGAGTTAACGTTTACCACTAGCAGATAACCACCGATAACCATACACGCCTCGCTACAGCCGTCTATTTATTCGGATCCATCAGCCGTTCAGAGGGCGCTGCTCAGCATACGCATGCGCTACGGCTTTGCAATTCTAATCATTTGCATATCATGCGCTACTTTGCATTTCCTGAAAATTTCAGCTCACTCGCATAAGTCCTTCATGGTGTTGCAATTTTCCCAAACGTGAGTGTATAAAAATGCGTAAATATTATTTTTCTGAAATGAAACAAATTTTTCAAAATTTCTAGGTCAGCGCCAGATTTTGTTAACTAGATTTAGAAATTTTTCTTTTAAATTCACCTTTTATGGCTGTTAAGCCGGAAGACTCTTGGGTACTGAATTGTTGGATATCCGGGATCGTGACAAGTGCTCTGCTTTATTCGGCCGAACTGTTCTTAAAAACCCCACTTTCCTTAGAAATTTATTTTGCTGGAAAGGTGCTGTAAAAACAGCGAATTTTAATGTGTTCTACAGCATGTGAAAAATTAGGCTTAAGAAATTTTAGCTGGTTCCAGAAATACACGTGGCAGACGTACAGTAATGTTTGCCCCCCCCCCACTGTAACTGTTCCTTCCGGACAGCTCAGAACTCTGAGGCGAATTCAAGCCTATAATGCAGGGCTTTTCGTCCACGGGGAAATTTCCTCTAGGAGAAATTTCATATTTTCAGTGGAAGAATGCGGTCAGTCATTTATTTACCTGTTAAATGTTAGTTTAAGTCATTACTGTGCAAAATTACTTTTATTCAAGTTTTGGTATTTATCAACATTTCCTATAATTTTTCTTCCTTGATTTATAAACAAGTCTAAATTTACATAGATGTGTATGTATTTTTCGAGTTCTGGAAAGAAGAGGGAGGACGATCGTCTAGCAATAGTATAAGGGATTCATGGGGCAAAAAAAAATTAGAACCGCAACTCTAGCGTGATACCACGTCTTCAAAAAGAGCGCACCCCATTGTGTTGCGAACATAAAAGAAGCGAAGGCACCAAAGAAGATAGAGCATTTCGCTTTTTTAGGAAGCTGTTCTTCTCATCGAAACCAGTTATGGGAGGTGAGTGCGAAAGAGAAATTTGGGAAGTGTTATAAAGACTTTTTTAAAATTTATTTATTGTAAATAGTGTTTGCATGTATTTCAACAAGAAAAAATCTGATGAATACACCAACATGACTTCCTTGCATAGAATATTAAATTATACGCATTTTGCATTTCCTTTAAACTTATTGGACTGAATTAAATCTACTTCGTCGATAGCGCAAAAACCACAATAGAATAAATGCACTCTTTAAAATTCATTATATTTGTTTACCACAGCGACACTCTGGGGCTAAGTTCACTTAACAGCATTATATCTCCTACATTTTATAACTCAGAAGGCGCAAAAATTATGTATATCATCTGAAGAATTATTTAATTGTTGCCACATGTTCTATTCAAATACTATGATAAATCTAAAACGATGTATAAAAGAACTTAAACAAACAAAAAAAAATAGTTTTTCGCAAACGATTCAGTATTTCTCTTTAAATTAATTCAGATCTCACTTCGCGACAAGGCAAAAATACATAAGAACTCAAAATATCTATATTAAAAAATACGAAGTAAATCTTAAACACTTATTTCTTCGAATAAATTCCAGAATGGATTATGCATGAGTTAAGGCACAATAATGAAAGAATACGTTATCTTTCTTGTTGCGAACCTTAGTGTCTCTAGATTGGCAACAAATCCACTATTTTGGTAAGTTTGAAATGTAAACAAATATGGCTCCTATGCTAAAAATAATTAGGCTTAGTCGCACTTAAAAAACTTCTAAATTGTTGATAATTCTGCAGTTATAACATGCAGGTTAACTAAAAGCATAAAAATCTTAACTGGACGATGAGAAAAACATAATTTAATCATTTTTAAAGCAACAAATGCACAGTTTACAAACATATAAGAATAAAGAAACTAAGCTCACTGAGCCCAGCAACAGAGTGGATATATATATATACATATACTTATATACTTTTTGTGCGACCGATTGCAACCAAATTAAGAGGTGCACATCTGCATGTTATTTCAGTCCTATGTACAAAATTTCAACATTCTGAGGCTACTCGTTTTTGAGTTATTACATACATACGTAAATACGTACGTAGGTAATTAGATTTTTTTCGTGGCGCCTGTGCGTACGTTAGACGACACGAAAAAAATGCCTTCAGAATCAATTTTAAATCAGTTTTATAGTTTTTTGGGGGGGGAATTTTTCCGTCCTTACCTTCAGATATCACGCAAAAACATCGTTAAATTGCATTAGATAGCGGTAAAAATGGATATTTTCGTTGAAATATGATGCTCGAAATTTTTCGCGATTACAATACTTCCCCTTTACTTCGTACAAGGAAGTAAAAAGGATCCATGCTTCCGCAGTCCTGATTGTCGTAATAGTTTACGATATTATAGTGTTATCTCATTGGACTTCACCAAACGATACAGTGCAAAAACGTTTTCAGAACTGATAAAAAACATCAACGAATTTTTATGAAATTAGGTCCAGAAAGTTTAGTACACTCTATAGTCAAATATTATGAAATTTATCTTTTCTGAATTCATTTCTCATCATCGATAAGCACTGATACCAACATATGAAGATTAGTAAGCAAAAGAAAAAAATTTCACTATTACCAGTACTTGATTTTTTGCTGATATGCGGAGACTACTAAATAGTACATTCCAATGCTTCATCTTCAAGAACTTTCTCTGCAATGATTTTAAATTTTGTCAGGTCAAACAAGATAAATTTTATGCGACATGTTGTGTTTTACAAAGAGTAAATCTAGTGACCAGACAATGTTATCCATTTTTAGCACGAACGTAGTTATTATAAAATAATCTAGAAAATTCTGAGAAAATTCCTTCATCTGCTGTAAACACACATCTGCCATTTTTTTTTCTCTTCATCCTAGTTAACAATACCATTTCCGAAAGAATTAGTCTTCACGTCTGATTTTCAATCCTACTCAGCGGTGGAAAATTGCAAACACATTTATTTGAAGATTCCCCCAATGTCTTAAACATTATCTTCTTGTCCGTTCCTTCAAATTTACTGCAGGGAAATTTATTAAATTCCATACGTTAACTCATTGAAACCACTTGTTTTTAAATAACTTGATAATGCGGATATAATTTCAAACGTCTACAAGTAAATAAATATTCTCAATATAGTTTCAAACTTAAGACGACTTTGACATCTCACTTGATGTAAGGACATTTCTATTACTCAAAAAATTAAGGAAGGGAAGCATTACTTTGAAATTTGATAAAACGCTTATTTCTTGAAGCATTAATTCCAAATTCAAGATAAAGATAAAATAATAATAAATGCATAAATAAATAAATAAAACTGCAATCAGAAAACTTCAAATTAGGCTCTAACACACTGAAGAACTTACTGATGAAATTTCAAAACCTTAAAAAATTAAAAATATAAAAGTTTTAATACTAAAATGAAATCACGATGTAATCTTGGTATGCAGATTTCAGTTTAAATTTGAACAACTTCTTTGGCTATTTTTACCATATTTAAGCTATTCTATTACTACTTTTTAACACAAAATTAAAAAAAACTCTGACACCTTAGCCTATTTGTTCTCATTCCCTCTTGTAAAAGAAATAAAGTGTTTATAAATTGTAAAAGAAATAAAGTGTTCTTTGCTTTGCAAAAATGAGAAATAATTTTTTTCACTCATTTTAAATGTAGCTGAAGTTATAGATTATTTATTTGGAATATTTACTTCATAGAATTATGGACATCTAAGAAGAATTTGAAAATTATTAAATTGAAATCCTCTAACCGGCTAGGCCGTATATATACGGCCTGGAATATTTTTTGTGTTATCTGTACGAACGTATATATACGTGCATATTAAAACGTGTCAAAGGAATTAAGGAAATTTATTAAAAGTACATAAATCCAGGTATGAAATGCCAGGAAATGTTATACATTAAATCAAGAAAATAAATTTTTCTGGTAGTAGTTTTGGGAAATTTGTGCTCTCTTAGCAAAAACTCTGGCCGGTCAGAGGGTTAAGGATAGAAGTCAACCTTTCGCTAAAATACAAATTTTCTGAAATCCATTTATCTTTTAAAAAAGAACATAATTTATTTAACAATCAGACTTAATTTTTAAGTTTAAAAACCATTAACAAATTATGATTAAAATGGCAATATTAATTTGCATAATATTGTATATAAAAGTTCTGAAAACACTTCATCAGAATAATCGTTTTTTGTTTCACAGTATTAAATTGTTTGCATTGAGAACATTTCCTCTGTCGAAACACGTCCATTAATATTTTATTAGCATTACACAAACTTATGATGCTAGTTTTACAAAATGTTTATGAATTTTACTTAGTATTTCCCCCTTGCCCTTTAAGCAACAGAATAAAGCAAATAATAGCGAGCAATTCTACAAATTCTCTTGATGCGGAAATACCCAATAATTAATATGCAGCCAACGTGTAAGTAGTCACACACTTATCTTTCATTCAAAACTGCAGCCGCATCTCCATACTACGTGTATATGAATCTTCTAGAACAAGTTATGAAATCAAAGGCGGCTGAGGTTTAAATGAATTATATCTTTAAACAAATAAGATATGAAAATGGGCACTGACACCATTTAAACAGTACACTTGAGTCCTTCCATTCATTTCACAGAGGTTAACTGAATCCCTGCATATTACTTTAATGGATTGCATTGCTTTTCGCTTACGAATTTCGATGAAACAATAAAGGTTATCTCGAAGATCGCGACATGCGTATAATAACATGAAATACGCTATGAAATGTAATTTAAATTTATATGAATCAGAATTGCAGTAATCCTTTAACTGCATGGCTTGCAAAGCTAACATCGCTTCCAAAAAAGAAGGAGCCTTTTATTATCTGTTTGATATTTATACTTATAGGAAAATTAAAATATATTTGCGCATTTTATGGGAGAAAAGATTTCTGCATTTTAAATATGGTTATAAATATACCTTATTAGTAACAAAATTCTTGCAAATGTTCATAATTATGCATTGGGTGCAACACAAAATCGATGCATTTTAATTTAAATGAATTCAAAGATAAATTATCAAAACATAGATCAATTAAAAAACAAGACTAAAAGATAAATTAAATTAAGATAAATTACCAAAAAAACTAAAAATTTTAATATTAATATCGCATTCATTGCTTTTAAATCATTTAACGTGTTATGCAATACAATTAATCAAAATATTAATTATAGATATTATATTGCATAGCGTGCCAACACTTTGAAAGCTGCTAATTTCTAGCCAGCGTAGAAGATAAATTGGTCCTAACTTATCGTCCACACCTCCAAATTCGACATACGGTAGACATGCAATGTTTTTTCGTATTTTTAAATACGTTTAGTATAAATCCACGCATGCGCATAGCGTATTTAAGTACAGGATAGATTTACATACTTTATATTACGCTATCATTTTCCTAGATCAGTGATTCTCAACGGCTGTGCCGCCAAATTTTAGAAATGTATATAGTAAAAATTATAATGGGTTTAATCTTAGTATACGGTACACATGAGAATTGGCGAAATACGGTTTTTAAGATATTAATAAGCGCGCCAATTGCGGTATCCACGCCGATTTTAGTGCTCTGAAGAAGAGCGAAATTCGGAGCATTTTCTAGCGTGTTCAGTACATAATTTAAATCGAGAAGTTCTGATTGGTGCAGATGGGAGATTAGCTGACTTATCAGACATTTTTGTTATTTTTAATAACATCAATTCAAGTATGCAAGAGTCAAAAGAAAATATTTTAAACTCAATAGATAACCTGGTGAGATTCCAAAAACAAATAACTTTATGGAAGAATTAAAGCTCAGAAAGGCAATTTGGAAAAGTTTGAGTCAGTCCCAAAAGATTTTAACAAAACTATTCAAAAAATTTTTATTGACCATTTGACAACATTATAGGAGAGAATTATTCATTATTTCCCAAATTTAGGTGCAAAACAATTTGATGGGATTCGTAATCCATTTGTGATAACGAATACTTCTCTATTTGAATTAACTATGAATGAAGAGGAAGAACTAATTTCGTTTTTTAATAGTCGAGCTTTAATTTAAAAATATTCGGAAGACTCAATTAATTCATTTTGGATTAACATTAGATGCGACTATCCCGTGATGACCAAAAAAGCTTTAAAATATTATTACAATTTTCTGCATCTTATTTGTGTCAATTCGGATTTTCAGTATTAACCAACATAAAAGCGAATAAAAGATCGAGACTGCTAAATGTAGAAGATGATATGACAGTAGCATTGTCATTTTTAAGACACAATATAAATGAAATTATCAAGAAGCATCGAGCTCAGATTTCTCACTAAAAGCATTCTTATTATTAATTTGTAATTAATCCCTTAATAAATGTACTGATGTTTTTGTAGTTCGTATTATTTTGTTTTATATTCAAAATTATTATCATAAACTATTTTAAACTGTGTATTAATATACATACATATGTAAATAAATAACTTTTAAGCTTATCTTTTTCTTTGTGTGCCGCCAAATTTTGAAATCGTTAAAAGCGTGAAGCGACAAAAAAAAGGGGGTTGAGAATCATTGTTTAGATAATATCCACTGGTAGTAAAAATCTAAATATCGGCTCAAAGGTATTTTTTTTACCACAAATTTTCTTTTTTCTCATAAAATGCTACCAGATTATCCAAATATACTGTTAGTGACAAGCTGCATAAAACATGGTTATCTGCAAGGAAACCCATGGTTTGTCCCCCAGTAATTCGCTTGGTTGCAGCGGTGCGAAGATCATCGTAATTAGAATACCCCGGACTGGAACTGAGTTTCCTGTACTGATGAATCTCATTTTGGTTCGGAGAGATATTTTAGATACGTTACAATCTGGAACGCATAACACATTCGCAATAACCCTTAAAATATCCGTGAAAGGCATTGATTGGTACAGTAATGAAGGATTCATAGCACAGCAGGTATCATTTTGAATGGACGCGTTAACCTTCACATTTTTGCTGAAATATGCAAGAGATGAAATTCTTGATTTTTATACCAATTTGCTTACGTGTGCAGTCGATAATAACTTCCTCCTAATGGTAACGCTCATCTTCATCTTGCTTCACTATAGACCGATTGTCTTGAGGACGAAGGAATCAAGTGGATGGAATGATTCTTATATTACCCGGACTTAAATTTCATAAAACATATATGGAACGCATTAGGACACCGATTTGCATCTGCATCCCCCATTTAGGACTTTCTAGGAACTTCATGGGGCTCCATTTTGTGAACTTACTATTTTACCCTAGGAACTCTTGGTAAATCTAATACAGAGCATGGAAAATGCTGTAAAGCTTGCATTTCGGTTATTGCACACATTATTAATGTTCTTTATGTAATTGTAACACTACCTTTTTCTTGCCCCACCTTTAAACTACATTTCCTATACTATTATTTAAATTTATTTTTTGCAAAAATAGACATTTCTACATTGTAAATATATGCCAAGATGACAAACTAAAGGATATTATGCAAGTTCCATCTTCTTACCTTCAAAATCATTCAAGTTACAAGAAAGTTTTAGCCCAAAGAACATTAGCCCAGAACGGCTATTAATTTCGTTTTGGCATTTTGGGTCGAATCACTTTCTGCGTTGATTCACTTTTCAAACTGTTGCCACCAAATATTACAGCCACGTAATATTATAAGGTATATCTCCCACATTCTTAGCGTGCCTTCGTGGTGTAATGGTCAGCACACTGAGCCGGTAATTCAGAGGTCCGCGGTTCGATCCCCGGCGAAGGCAGTGCATATTTTTCATGTCTCCTGCTATTAAATAACCTAATGTCTCTACAGTGGCGCCCGAACTAAAAGGGTTGTGGATGATGACTCTCCACACCCAGGATTTGGCGACTAGGTCCCCTAAAACCCTAGTCGCCCTTTAAAAAGGGGAGTATATAAGGTATATCTCCCACATTCTTAGCGTGCCTTCGTGGTGTAATGGTCAGCACACTGAGCCGGTAATTCAGAGGTCCGCGGTTCGATCCCCGGCGAAGGCAGTGCATATTTTTCATGTCTCCTGCTATTAAATAACCTAATGTCTCTACAATATAACTAAAAAAATTAAATAATGAAGAATCTGCATAAATGTATGTATGTTTCTCGCATTGTGATAAAACGACGGTACCTAAAGCCATCCAACGTAACGTAATCCTCCGCCGAATATGGGCATCTGGAAGCCCTGTTTTATTATCTATTTCATTCATTTTTGTAACAGTTTAGCAAATAATAAGTCATACGGTACCGTGTTACTTACGTACTTATTTACAGTAATAAGTAAGCTAAGGCCTATTATTGACCAATTCTGAATTCTTATCGTGCTTTTTATCTGAGCAATAAGCTGTACTATGTAATATACACGTAAAATGCTTAAGTATGAATCTTTCTGGTCAAATTCTCGTAAAGGTTATTAGGGGAAGAAATTTCTGTTTTATATATCACGATTCTGCTATTGATGGATAATCGAAGCTCCATGCTATTTTTTAATATTTTGATATATTCCTATTAATCGTTAGTACATTAACCCTCTTCATTCAAAAGTTCGATATGTGCCTGTACCAAATACGTAATACATATGTTAGGAAAACCATTTCATTTATTGCTATTATAGTACTATAATGATTTTAAGTACATATATTATAAATTAAATATATTTCAATTTATTTTAATTAGATTTATTATTCAAATAATAAAAAAAAATATTGTTGGCTAAAAATTAATTTTGTTATGTTTACATTGCTCACTTTAATAAGTAATTACAGACCGATTAAAGATTAAATGGCAAAAGTAAATGAAAGACTTTATGTTTTACAGAATGGCAGTACTCTGAAAATTGGCCATATGCGAGACCTTGTAAAAAATAATTTTGAGGAATTATGTGTGGTCCAACTGGCGGCAACACCTTCTAAGACAAATGAATGATATATGTATGGTAGCTTGAAACATAAACGGTCTAAAAATTTCAGAAAGCCTCTTCTAAGAGCGTTTCTAACGTCAAAAAGCAGGTTTAGATTAATGAAGGGGACTAAATCAATAAATTGCAAAAGATTAAAAATTCCTGCTAATTCTTCCTTCTTCTTCCAATCAATACCCACAAATTTCTGTCCAAAAAAAGAAACAAATAATGATTTCCTATTGCTGTGTGTCGGACAAAATAAAATTTAAAAAGACACAAATGCGTATAAGACATTAACATCATGGAGAATAAATATGTTAAACAAATAAATTAATCGAAATCAGCGTTTCAAGAGAACTGAGAAAAAGAAAATTCGGCTACTGTTGCCACTGACCGTGGAAAACTAGAATAAGGAATTCACTACGTCCTTTTTATTGTAATGAAAAGTTTTTTAGTTTAAGATACACTCTTTGTTAACATTTAGAATACACTATGCCCGTAGCAAAGCACGCCTTAACCACGCAACAATCTATAAGTATTTAGCGTTAGTACTGTAGAAATTATGAGAGATTCCCACAAGAATTCATTCATTTGTCCTCTGTCAAGGATACAAGCACGACTGAAACAAAAGTAGTGACAATAAACAACGGTGAGAAAGAGTCGGAAAATCAGCTTGTGGGTGTCAGTAGCAAAATGAAGCTCGAGTTCCCGTTCCTCCCTTCGAATTCTATATATATGGGCGGGAGGATTGCATTGAAAACTCATACATTACGCATATGATTTGCATTGACATTTTAATAAGTCTTTTTTATTCGTTTAAAGGTGGAGCGAGGTGAATCTTTGGCTAAAGATTCGAAAAAGAACACCAAAACGTTGCACAATTTTCTATCTCTTTTTTTCATTTTCTTTCCCTTTTTTTCTTTAATATAATTAACTTGATATATTAGTCCAAAGGAGCCTTAGTCCAGGAGGGCTGTTAGTCTCAAAACGGGATGTTGCGTTGAATCACTATCTAAGTTTGAATCACTTTTCAAATTGTTGCCACCAAATGTTAGAACCCTGCATATATACATAAAGAAATTAAATAATGAAGAATTTGTATCAATGTATACATGTTTTTTGCATTGTGAAAAAAAACTATCGTACCTAGAGCCTTCCAGTTTTGAATAACGTAGTCCTTCATCCGAATATGGACACCTGGAAGATCGAATATTGAATTTCGAATTTGTTTTAGTGTGTATTTAATATTTTGTAAAACTTTATTTTGATTAACAAACTCGGTGGTTTCAAAGCGAGCAATGCCAGTGCTGTATGGAAAGAAACATTTTTATCTCCAGCGCCCAAGACGTTCTACCGGAAATTCTAAAGATAGCCTGTTTTTTAAATACTTTTAGCGCAAAAGAACGTAAGAAAGCCCGAATGTTGTAAGCTTTCAGATTTTTTTTATTGTTATTATTATTTTCGCATGTTTACTTTGTAGAGTCATTAGGTTATTTTGAAGCAGGAGAGATGAAAAATGAGCACTGGCCCTAACCGGGACTCGAACCACGGATCTCTCGAATACGCGCCGAGCGTGCTGACCACTACACCACGAAGGCATGCTACGAAGGCCGGAGAAATAACTTATATACTCCCCCCTTTTAAAAGGCTATTGGGGATTAGGGGAACCAACTGCCAAATCCTGGTGGTGGAGAATATTCATTCACCACCTTTTTTAGTTCGGGCGCCACTGTAGAGTAATTAGGATTTTTTGAAAGCAGGAGAGATGAAAAATGAGGAATGCTATTGCCGGGACTAGAACCACGGACCTCTCGAATACGCGCCGAGCGTGCTGACCACTACGCCAAGAAAGCATGCTAAGAAGGCGGGAGAAGTACCTTATAATTTAATATGAAATATAATCCAAAATATTGAAAAGCGATTTAAAAATGTGTTTTTGAAATGAAAAGATTGTGGCATTTGGCCAAAGTTGAGTAAACTGTTCACTGCAAATCTCATTTCCCTTTTTATACTTCCATTCGTATTTCAAATTTATTCGTATTCGTCATTTCGTGCTTCGACAAAATTTCATTTTCGTGTGTTTCGAATCTTTGAAATGTTTTAAGTTTTAAACTAACTCTTAAATTAAGAAAAGAAAAAACAGATAATAAATTTATAGAAACAGCAAATACTGTCAACAAACTACTGCAAATAATACAAGTTCTCTAAATGTTTGATGTATTTGAGTTTTGAGACACAAAGTTCAAGATGACCTGTCTATATGAAGTTTATTACTCAAATTTAATGTAGCTATTTTTAGCATAACGCCTTTTATCTTTAAAAACTAATCATAATGTTTAAGTAAACGAAAAAAGCTCAAACTATTATCTATATATATAAAGAAGAAAGTCTGTTAGTTTATCCTTTAATAACTCCGTCGCTACTACAGTTATCGTCACTAAACTTTCTACAATTCTTTTCTGGGTCCTGGAAACGTTTGATGTCTATTTTTTTCCAAAAAAAGTAGCTAAAATTAGAGGTATTAATTAAAAACTCGGAAAAGCGATAATTTTCACCCTCATTTTTCCCAGTGGCAACAGTCTCGCAAGCTGGAGATGAAAATCTGCTTTATTTCGAAAGTTGTTGCCACTGCTCGCTTTTAAATCCTAGAGTTTGTTAATAAAAAATTTCAAACTTTTACGATGAAATAAAATAGCATTGCCAAACATTAAATACATCATCCCCGATTCCAAAAATTCGTAAGAAGCCACTTCGGCTATTTCCATCTTCATACGACTATAATCAGCCGAAATATTAATTAAAAACTCTGAAAGCGCTCATTTTCGCACTCATTTTTCTTAGTGGCAACAGTGTCGCGCGTTGGAGATAAAAATGCTTTATTGCGAAAAGTGTTGCTACTGCTCGCTTTCAAATTATAGAGTTTCTTAATCAAAAATTTTTTTTTAAATTTTACAAAATCTCTATATATAAAGAAGAATGGTTGTTTGTGGTGTAAAAGACATTATTTTTTTTTCAAAGTAGGAGAGATGAAAAATGAGCCACGCCTTCGCCGGGACTCGAACCACGGACCTCTCGAATACGCGCCCAGCGTGCTGATCACTACATCACGAGGCCGTGAGAAGAAGGCGGGAGAAATACCTTAATAGTGTGGTTGTTTGTTTGTTCGCATTATTGATTTCTGATCAATTATGATCAATATTTTGCCACATTTAATCGACTAAAACTGAATATAGGTGAAATATTGGATGGGACTTGACCTTTTAGGGCCATTTGATTAGAAAGACGAAAATCATTCAAAACTGCATGCCATTGTTGCTGATATAATGAGATAGAATAAGCTTATTTTTCTATCGAAATGTTTTATATGGGTTTCATATTGCATCAGACTGAAGAATGTATGACTATGAATCGTGTTTTTCGCATCGTTATTAGAGAAGATTTACAGCGGTAACGTTCTCTCTGTTGTTAGATGTACCGCTCTCAAACTAACTTAACTGCAATCGAGTACTTCCGCTAGTCCATATATAAAGAAGAATGTCTGTTTGTGTGTTTGTTCGCTATACACTTAGTCACTGCTATAGTAATCGTCACCAAACTTTTTACAATTCCTGTCTGCGTCTTGGGAAAGGTCGGTGTCCAATTTTTTCCAACAAAAATTCAATATACGTATATTTTACACGAATTTAACGAACTTCTGATTGAAAACTCGGCAATCTGAAAGCTTTGCAATGCCACTCCAAAAGCGTAAGATATGTATGTTTTGAATTTAATCAGAATACTCGGCTACATAAAAAAATCATGCTACCACTCTGGAAACCGCAATTATATTAATTTGTCTCGAATTCATTAAAAAAACTCGGCTATTTGAGAGAAATGTGTTGCACTGCTCAAATTAAAATATTTCAAAGTGTGTTATCATTCAGCAAAGCGTAAAATATTTAATTATTCACACAATAACACGCAGGCATCAACATGCGTGTTATTACATCAAACGCATTTTGTTTGCTTTTGAAAGTGAATTCGTAACATTCGTCACAAAGCGTTGCTTTTGCTGTGAAATCAAATATGTCACTGCAAACGAAAATCGGTTGCTCGATTTGCACTTTAAGCACGATAACAGCGTGAGAGCGGAACAGACTGAGAGACACTGAGAACAGACTAAGAATTGCTAAGACAGCGGAATAGACAATAATTAGAGAAGGATTACAATATCGTTCTCTCTGTTGTTAGATACATTATTAGAATAGAAGAGAAACACGTCAATGTGACAATCAAAATCGCTGAACAACCTTGTATTGGCGTACATTTATTAAAACACTCAATCGATTTCGAGGCAGCTACAGGTCCCTCCTCATCAGGAGAACGAAATTTCAAGAAAGGGAAAGCAACCTCAGTAACTGCTTATTATAACCTCGGGTAGTACCATGCGCGAGGAGGCAACGCCATCTGTTGGCAAAAATACTAGCCAAGAATTATGTTAATAGAATTTTAAAAGCGTTAGGAAGGACTGGATTGGGCTTAAAATCATTCACTAAACATGCTAAATCTTTGTGAATATGAAAAGCCTCAAGAAAATCCAATTCACCAACGGAAGAAGCTTTTTGGATTTCCCTTTCTAGAAATTTCGTTCTCCTGGTGAAGAGGGACCTGTAGCTGTCCTCGAAATCGATTGACTGTTTTAATAAATGTACGCCAAATACAAGGTTGTTTCAGCGATTTTGATTAGCTACATTATACTCAATCTAACTTAACTGGCATTGGGCGCTTCCGCTGGTATAAATATATTTATGTAACTTTTCCTCTTTGAATTGAATAAAAGCAAATATTCAGAGTTTTCTTTAAAATTCCAAGAATCCGCGAAAACAAAAACGGTCCGCTTTAATAAATGCAAACATTGTTCGCCCAATTAAATTTTCAAATTAGATAAAATTAAATGTCAGAGCAGATTCTTTTTAAAAAGCTTTCTGAAAGTATTAACAGTAATCTGGGGTCAAATTTATACTGCTTGAAAATGTCTAGTATGTTTGCAAAAATAAAAACCGCAAAAACTTCTGTTGTTTTCGAAAAACAAGTTTCGTTACTTTTAATCGGAAAGGGACACTAGTCCTGGATGGAATATTAATCTCGAAACTCAATTACTGGGTTTGCGTATTTACAATTTGCGTTCAATTACTGTAAAAGGCATGTCACTTTTCAAATTGTTGCCACCAAATATTATCGCCCTCTGTTATGTTGAAAGAAATTAAATAATGAAGAATTTACACGAATGTACGCATGTTTCTTGCATTGTGGAAAAAACAACGGTACTTAGATGCATCAAATTTTGAATAACGTAGTCGTTCACCTGAACATAGACACCTGGAAGCCTGAATTTTGAATTTCGAATATTTTTTTATTATCTGTTTAAATTTTTGATTAACAAACTCAGCGATTTCAGAAAAAACGGGAAAAAAAAACATTGTTATCTCCAGCGTACGAGACTGTCTGTCGGAAATTCTAAAGATTTGCTGTTTTTAAATATTTTGTGGTACTGCTGTTGAATTCAATATTATGTGGCTTAAGTGCGATGACCATGATAGTTAATAAATAAAGTAAGCTCACAAAACGTCAATAATAAAAGATAAAAAAATTTTATAAAGTCATCTTAGTAAGAAAACTGAACACTGACATTGTTTTGAGTAAATGGATATCTCGGTAATTTGTATTTAAATTTAATAAATGTAATTGACCACTATGTTAGCTGTAACCGTAATTCCATCTTCTTATTTCTTTCCAGAAATCTATAGAAGAGTAAATTACTAGAAATATCTCACAATCGGTTGAAATATTAAAAGGTGGGAGAGATAGTTATTTAGTTAGTTGCTTAGTTGAGAGTTCTAGTTCCGAGTGAACTAAAATAAATCGAAGTCAGCTTTCTCTTTAGATAACACTTCGCATTGCGTTGTGTTTTACATTCTTAGTAGTTTGAAGTATAAATACTGACTATACTGCGTAATATTGTGAACACTTGTACGAATATCTCTGAGAAAAATTCGAGCGTTCTGATATATTTCTTTTGATAAGAATAAATTTTATTAACATATTATCGAACTTATGCATTCAATGTATTACGAACCCGTACGCACGCAACAATCTGATGAACTGAGAAAAGACTGAACAAAAAAAGAGAAAAACGTATGCCGACGCTTAAAGCGGCATCGGAAATTCTAATCGTGCCATGCTGCATTAAAATTTTTCTAATTTTACTGTTGAATTATAAGGGTAAGTGCAAAGAAAATTATGCTTAACAATAAAGCTGAAAAGACAAAAAAATGGGTTAGTAGGAGTGAGTGTAACAGCAACTTAGCAGACTTCGAGCTCAACGAGAACGTAAAAAACCCTAATAAATCCTTTTGTGCGACCGCAAAGCTCTGAAACCTTTCAAATTTTTGTTTCGTCTATTCTTTTCCAGTTTATTATTGCTTGAAATTTATGATAAATAAAACGAGGAAAAAAGGCATATGAAAGACTGCAATTACCACGTCTGTCCACCCGTATCTGTCTCTGCCAAAATATCGCATACATGTATATGTTCATAGTCCCAATTTTTTACTGTAAATATATATTGTATAATATTTGTAATAAGCAATATTAAAATGTTTCAAAATTAACGTTAAAAATCTCAGGCATTTTAAAACAATAGTTTGTAGTAGCTTTTACAATGATACCTTATCTCAGAACGTAAAAATCAACTGTAATAAAGAACAATTTTTAACCTCAGAACGTGAACGCTTTCGACCTGAAATAGAAGTTTATTCTTCAGCACAATCTCTGAAAATACTTGCGGTTGCAATGTAAACTGATTTTCCAAATCGTGACTGGTTCCAGCAAATTTATGAGATTATGAGAATAAATGAGATTAACTCCGACTTAGACAGACACATTTTTAACTTAGTATCTCACAGAATTTTAATTTGTTTGCTTGTCACACTAAGCTTTTCCTGGGTGACGCGATTTATTTCCTCGAACCGTGCTGAAGGTCTCACAGGTTTTGATCAGGAGATTAAAGCTCATCACTTGGACATTTGAAGGTCAAATCAACTCGCGTTCGTTCTTTTCATCTTTATAAGGTAGCAGATGGAAATTTTCAGTAAAAAGAATATCATTTCAATTCGTAAAATCAACCATAGGATTAAAGATCCTAAAAACTGGTTCTTTTCACTTCTGGCTTGTTTTAAAAATAAAAAATAATGGAATGAGTACATAAAGGTTCGTTCAGTGAAATGGATAAGACTTCGTGAAAATTTATCATTTTATCCAATTCAGTTCCTTTCAACACTTTCATAATTCTAATATCTTAGCTTTTCATGTTTCATTATTGTTACGGATTTTACATTTATTTAGCTATTTGTAGTAGAATTATAATTAAAATTGTTTTACATCCCCGTGCAATGCAGCACGAGACGTATTTTAAGAGAAAGCTAAGCCGGAAAAGTAAAAATGCAAGAGCACGCGCATTTAACATTCAATAAATGGATATCTCGTAATTTATATTTAAAAGAAATTACCAGAACTTTCTCGTGACCGATTAAAAAGCTTTAAAAAGGCTGAAGAGAGGCATTTCAGCTCAGTTGTTGTTGTTGTTGTTGTTGAGCTATCTGTTCCCCCTTCCCGAATTCGCGGTGAAGTCGGATTAGCTTTATATTTTAACGTTTTGAGCAGTTTAAAGTATAGCTACTGATTATATTGCGTGATATTGTGATATTGTACGAATGCCTCTGAGGAAAACTGCAGCGTTTCGTTATATTTCTTGCGATAAGAATAAATGTTATTAACCTTTTAGCGGACTTCTGCATTCGATCTATTACGAAGCCGTACGCATGCAACATTATTATTTTCCTCGATAGATGGCACTATGTTCGTTCTCACGTTACCCCGCTCACTCCTGCCGGTTTGTTGCTTCATTGCGCAAAGATTTTAATCGTACTTGGGATCCAGCTTCTAAGACTGACATCAACAGATTAAACCGACGCATTAAACAGCTGATCCAGGCACATAAAACAAACATCTGGAATAGCAAAATTGAAAATCTTAATCTGGATAGCAGCTCCATTTGGAACTATGTAAAACTGCTCAAGCGCACTGGCTCCACCAACAAGCCGATCAGAAATGGGAGCGGATTCGCAAATCTCTCAAATTCCAAAAAGCTCCCGGTAACGATGCAGTCAGCAATCAGATGCTGAAGAACATGCCGTTCAAAACTCTCTATAAACTCACACGCTTTTTAGCGCCTGTTTCTACAATCAGTATATTCCACGGGCGTGGAAACATGTAAATATCTTTCTCATTGTGCCACCAGGAAAAGAGCAAGAAAATCCGGCAACCTACAGGCCCATTAACCTGCTGTCATAGATCAGCGAAATTTTCGAAAGACTCGTGTATAATAGATTGATCAACAACCTCCAGTGATTAGTGGATCATCAGCACGGATTCAGGACAAACCTTTCTACTTCGACGAAGCTCGTTCACCTTAGTGAATTCATAGGCTCAGCGACCCATAATAAAATGCGAGTCGCAATTCTGATGCTAGACGTGGCAAAAGCTTTTGACTGCGTCTGGTATCCAGGTCTGCTCTATAAACTTACCAGATTCGACCTGCCTCGTGAACTGGTTTTGCTCATAAACTCTTTTCTCAAAAAGCTACACTTTCACTGTCAAATATGGCAAGACGATTTCTACTGTAAAGAATATCCTAGCTGGTATTCCGCAAGGTAACATCCTTGGACCTTTATTTTACGTACTTTACGTTAACGATTTCCAGACGACTTTAACATACTCCTAGCCAGCTACGCTGATGACATGGCAATTATTTCCAAATCACGTCGACCGGCTCTGGCCAGGCTGCAAGAGAAAATTCCAACCATAGAAAAATGGTGTGGCTGTTGGAACACCAGCATTCAGCACATAAAATTTAAAATTCTTCTGATCAGGATTGTAGACTCGACCAAATTAAAACTCAAGTCACCCTTTTTGGCTCTCCAATCCCAAGAGTCAGCAAAGCAAGCTATTTCGGAATTATCTTTTTCTCACGGAATTTCTCATGGAACGATAACGTGACCCAAGTATGTGTAAAGGGCTACAAAATTATGTTCAGACTGTTCCCACTGTTAAAATGTAAAAATCTGTACATCTGAAAAAGAGACTCTATCTTACGGTCATTAAACTAATTCTCACATACGCTTTCCCTGCCTGGACAAAAGCAAAAGACAAGGGCTACAAAAACTTCAAGTCCTTCAAAACAAGTTCTTAAGAATAATTATCGAAGCTTCCTACTTCTTCAGAAATCGTAGTCTGCACTCGGATTTAAATATAGAAAAAATTCAAGAATTTATTGATTGCATCAATGAGTAATTCTTCAACAGAGCGATTAGCTACAACCCGGCTAATTTCCCCGATATCTTAAGTTACGAAATACTTGATGATGATACCTGTATGTCTAACGCTAAACGCTTTGAAAATCTATAGTTTTATTCAAAATCTTTGCCAGCCTAAGGGTTTCTTTTTGGAGTAATTTTAAATATAGCATCAGTTAACACAGTCTAAAAAAATTAATAGACAAAAATCTATATAAGGACACCAACGCAGTACTACCCCATAGAACCGGTACTGAATCAGATCGTCAGGTACAAGTAGAAGTGGGCGGGACACCAGAATCTCACCATTGGTCGTACCGATACAGTCCCCACCGCACTAACTGTGCAGTCCCCCCCCCAGGTTTGAGGAAGAACACCATGGTAGGCTGTCGAAGGATCTCTTGCCATTCT
>KK115336.1:343969-361540 GCA_000611955.2 Stegodyphus mimosarum
CCCTACCAGCAAACTTTCGAGATGACTTTCGACTCGTTGTATTTTTTAAGTGCCCCTTGACTCAGAACACTGCATGCTTATAAACACCCATGCCTTCTCCGGAATTCTTAACTCTGTCCCATTGATACGATAGCCAGCGTCACTAGCCACTATACCAGCTGTGGCATCAACGCATGATCAACATTTCATAGAAATGCGCTGATTTAGATTCGATAGCAGCATAGATAGACACTGATGGACTATTGAAACTGCATAAAGCAAATAACGTTTCAATTAGCCATGGTGCATAACCTAACGATAAGAATTTTATTAAAGTATTATTTTTAGAATACTTGCGTTTATCGGCACATAATCGAAATCAAATTTTAACCTGATTTAACAATCATATTTTTTACTGAGTCTGTCGATACTTCTTTACATGCTCCTACAAGATTACTAAAAATGTACGTTTAGCTATACGGTTACTTAGTTTTGGATGGTGATAATTATGAAGACTTGATACAGAAAACGGATAGGCTGATATACGCGCAAGCTACAGTTTTTACCCAAATAGCAAAAAAAAGTTATTCCCCCACTCTAATGGTAGAACTTGTAAAAAAACTGCTTTCTGAACGCCTTTTCAAAAAGACTTGTGGCATCAGGTCATCAAACAGAAAAAAGACTAAATTTTCATTCAGGTTGAATTTTTATTTAGATCTGGAAGGACATCTAGCAGTGCTGCAACTTCTTGGATTTGAAGAATGCTTTCAGCTGAGCGCAGATGTTTCCCGCCTTATGATGATTCGATATGTGATTTTTCAACTTTATGTTGACACAAGCATGCTACACACAACAAAACCCATACTTTTATTTACGAATGTTGATCAATTTCCGGGTTAACAATATGCAGCACGTAAACAAAGCAAATATAGGATTATCTGCTTGCTGTAGAGAAATGGCACTATGAAAATAAGGCCCAAAGTCTGTAATCGAATCTTGATATCTTCTTAAAGTGCACTTGAAGTCTTCAACAAGTAGTGATGCCTGAGTGTTCTAAGAGTATCTTGAACCTCATCAAATGGAAATGAAATTGAGTGGCCATTTTTGCTGCAGCCTACCCACCAGGCAATTAATGCAGGTACAGTACTTCAGTCATCACAAAGGTCTAGCAGGTTCCTAAATGAGTATATTAATGGTGAGTACATATACGACTATATTATCCTTCACTTTCATTATAAAGTTCAATAACATACATGCACTAATCAAATTTTACAGTAGTTTGCAAGCTCACCACGTTTCCAATTCAACAAACCTCTTCACTCGTTTCCGGCCAGATTTCCCCACCTCCCTGTCCTTCTACAGCTGCCCCAGACATGGCCTGCTGATCATCGAAGCTCAAGGCTTCACTTCTCTTTTTCTTTCACAAGGCTATCTCAAATGAAGAAGCTTCATATTTGAACTTTTACATATGTCAAAACCTAAGGGGATTCATTGAGGAATCTGGAAAGAGCAGGAGTAGTGCAACTCCCGCTGCATGCCAGAGTAACCAACAAAGTATCAAAGTACCAAGTATAATTTCCACATTCTACTACAAGACCATCATCAAAAAAAATATTGTGCCAACCACAGCTATTGCTTTCATCACTACAATAATTGCTTCATCGATATGCTGTATTTACGTTACAGAACTAACAGTACCACTTTTGTAGATTTAAGAGTTTTATTAACAATACCCAACAGGGTAATATAATTTATGGTGGTAAAGGCCGTCAGGCCGAATGTATTCTGCCTACTCTATACATTCGGATTACTTCAAAACTCTCTAACTTCATTGTTATCACATTGGAATTCAGTCAAGTTTCCTCATCACCAGGTCCATTTCGGACTGATTTCAGCTTTACAGTGAAGTACTGAAACTGCAGTAGGTTTTCTGTATTAAAGTACATCTGTATCAAAGTACGGAAAAATAGATATTTTGTTCAATGTTTTGCCCTGCTGTAAGTTTATGTAAATCTTTTCAGCACATTTAAAAGTATGCTAGACTAAGATATGATGTTCAGGCCTCCCAGACGGAGGAGTTGTCAGTGACTTTGACTGCCATACCGAAGGGCTCGGGTTTTCGAATTTCGGACAAGGCATAGATGTAAATTACATGTCCCTTCATAGCAGCCAATAGTAGCCGCCTGTTAAGTACTTTTGACATCATAAAATGGCCATTGCTTCTGGCCTTAATCAAAGCCTAAAATGGCTAGTGCCCACCATAAAAAAATGATATTCATTAAGTTAAATGCATTAGATGCGATTTCGACCCCATAAATTTCAAATTATAGTCGGTTATAGTAAAGATGACTATAGCCAGATATTATATAATTATAGTCGAGATAAAAGCTATCAGTAAACCTAGGAACATTTGCTTAACGAACTTTTTTTTAGTCAAAAGGGGCTTTCTCCCTGAAGGACTAGTGTTTTCGTTTAGCGATTTTGCGTCGAATCAATCTAAATGTCCGTTTCACTTTTCAAATTGTCGACACCCAATATTATCGCCCTGTATTACATTTGAAGAAGTTAAATTATGAAGAATCTGCATATATGTATATATGTTTCTCGCATTGTGATAAAACAAGGGTACCTAAAGCCATCAAATTTTGAATGATGTCATCCTACTGCGAAAATGGGCATCAGGAACACCAAATTTGAAATTTGTTTTATTATCAATTTTATATTTTATAAAACTTTTGATTAACAAACTCAAAGATCTCAAATTGTTTTGCGATCTTGCTCTTGAACTGAATTTTACGGTTCAAGTGCGAAGAACATGATATTTAATAAATAAAGATAGCACACAAAATGTTAAAAAATCGCCCTTTTTTCCCCTTTCCTCGCGGCACGTAAACGTTTTGAAAAAGTTTAACAAAATTTTTTAATGATTTTTCATCTTATTAGCAGTGCATTTCCGTCTCCGCCCGTAAGCTGTAATATTGCCAAAGAAGATAAAGAAGCAGCCAGACAATAAGACAAATTATCAGTAGGATATTAAACGAATAACACGATAATAAATAGTTTTAAATTATAACTTAAGCTTTTCGCCAAGAATGCTTTAGAGCCAACATTCATTCTACATCCAAATTTTCATAGAGCACCAAAAGATATAATACTTCATTTTTTTTTAATTGAAGAAAATCATTTAAACATAAAATTTTGAAATCCAGTGAATTATTTGCACAACTCTTGCGATAATAAACAGTAAACTTCGACAATATTCTGAACTCTGAACTATTGACACGCAAGCATAATTTTAATTTTGTCTTATTATATTATTGTTTTAGATTTGTTCCATTAGTAGACAGAGCAGCCTGTAGATGGCTGCACATGTGTTTGCAATATGCATACAGTTACAGCAAGTGGAATTATATTCAATTAGTAGCCAGAGCAGCCAGTAGATGGCTGCACATGTGTTTGCAATATGCATACAGTTACAGCAAGTGGAATTATATTCAATTAGTAGCCAGAGCAGCCAGTAGATGGCTGCACATGTGTTTGCAATATGCATACAGTTACAGCAAGTGGAATTATATTCAATTAGTAGCCAGAGCAGCCAGTAGATGGCTGCACATGTGTTTGCAATATGCATACAGATACAAGTGGAACAAGTTACAAATAAAGTAAAATTAAATATACACAACTGAGAAAGAAAACTGACCACGGGGTGGGCGAAGGGCAGACTCAAATCATAATCAACACTTTTAGAATGGGTTTTTTCATTCCGGACTGAGATGAAATTCATCTTCCCTCACTACATTGAATAAAGTAAAAACTAGTTTCTACTTAATAAAAATGGATCTTTGCTAACATTAATAAATATCACTTAGGCTTTTGAGAGCACAAATATATAACTACCCCGTCTTAACCAAAACTACTTGTACCATGTATTAAATCCAAATCCTTAAAGCATTCTAACGTTAATGTAAGTAATAACACTAAAACAATGCTTGGGGAAACAGTGCTAGATCTTTGATATTTAAACTGGAAAACACATCAGCATTTCCGTGATTCCACTTATGGTATGAAACAGTCATGTTATCTTTGTAAAATCAAAACCCATCATGTCAGATTAGCTCCATGGTGTCCACTTCTGATTACATATGCCAAGTCATTGCGATTTGAAACTATTTGCACTTGAAAACTCCGAACACGCGAGCATCACACTTTTTTCAGGGTTTCCAGCACACAATAGGCATCGTTGTCAACAGTAGACCATTTCATTTGTTTGTCGTTTTGGGCTAAGGATAGTTAGTTAGATAAGTTAAGTTAGATAGTTAAGTTAGATAAGTTGTTGCAGAAGCATTTGTATAAAACTGAAACACATTATGCATATTCGGACCATACAAAGTCGGCATTTTCATTAATCAGCTTTGATTTTCAAAATGTATTTTCTGATTCTGAATGCTGTCAGAGATTTTCTCTTTGATTAGGTTTTATGGCAATAATACTATCTGAGAAAAATTGGGATAAAATCTCGTAGTAACTAGAAAGTCCCATAAGACTTTCTACTTAGTCGAAGGTCTAGCCAAATTTCGTATAGCTTTCCTTTTTTGAGAGTCTGAGAAATGTGGACAAGATCCGACAGTATGTCTCAAGAATTTCACGTTACCTTTTCAAAAAATCACACGTGTCTAAATTCAGAGTAACTTTACTTAGCTTGTAAAGCATGAACCATAGGGTAAAGATTGTCACTCCACAATGCAGAATAAAGAGGGACACCATCGAAATAAGAATGATAGTATTTCTTGTTGGTACCAAAGCTTTATGCATAGATTTCTGAAGCGTACTTCCATCATTTTTCATAACGAAAAGTAAAATCTTCCTTTGACAGTTTCCAGACTGTGTTATGAATGCGATGTAATGCTTGTTTCCTTCTTTCATTAGAATTTGGCTGTAACATTTAATTAGATATATTACAGATAATAAATGAGCTTTATCAATTTCAAATAATAAATCATGTTGAACTTTAATAAGGTATGAGTCAGGAATTATAAAACTCTTTAGGAGTTTGAAATTGTTACACAATCTCACACTTCCATCTTTCTTAGCAACAAAGCCACTGGATGAGCCCGATCACTGTCACTTGGTTCAGTTAGATTCCAATCATGCAATTGTTTTATTTGTCGATTAACTTCATCTTGTAGAATAAACGGAACATGGTATGACCGAAGGAGCGCAGTCGATAATAACACACAGAGAATGTTCCTGTGCCATTAGATATTTTTTGAAAGCAGGAGATTGGAAAAATGTGCAATGCCCTCGACGGGACTCGAACCACAAACCTCTCGAATAAGCATCCAGTGTGCTGACTGTTACACCCCGCAGGCATGCTAAGAAGGCGGGAGAAATGCCTTATAATACCAGTTACTAAATATTAGCAAAATGAATTTACTTTTCTTTCATATGTACTATTGCTAAAATATTTTAAAACACGCTTGTTTTGAAGAACATTATTCAAAATGCTTTTAATAAAAAAAAAAAAAACATCATTCACAAAGATTCTAAAAACGAACTCACGGATGCTTCGGACGCGTTTATATTTAATAGAAACATAAAAATAACGAGTCATTCAACATCTCATTGAATATCTTTTAACTTGTTAATAAAAATGCATCTGCAATAAAACTAATAAATTTTATTTATATTTTTGAAAACACATACAACGACTCTGTTTTAAACAGGACTGCACTACACTGGAACACACATGAATGGAGTAACCGAAGATAACTAACTCCCTTTGCCCCATACGATAATCAGTATAAGTATGTTTTTAGTGCGATCGGTTGGAATGCCAAAGCGCAATTAAGCTGTTAATCTGGTGTTACTGCTGCCAAGATGAGATTTATTTTGAAGTATATAGTAATCTACTACTTATAAATGCAATGTCTAAGAGAAAGGATAAAATTAAGAAGAAAAGTTTCCAGGTTTAAATAATTAAGCTGTTAGCTGGATAAGCATATTTTTTCCAAAGAAAGAAATTGTGCTTTGAAAAGAAATTGTGGGATGTTTCATAGGAATTATAGAACACAAAGGTAAAATTTAATGGTTTTATTTTTAACATAACCACTGATGAACTGAATTTTAAGGTCCTGATGGTCCTGCGGAGTTTCTAGTGTACCAGGAAGCGTATACCTCTTGCGGAGAGTTTACCTTAAGCAGAACTACTCGTATCATGTTTTATATCCTAATCCTTAGACCATTCTGGCCATTACGGCAAAACAGAATTCGTTTATCGTCTGCGAAATTTAAAGTCACAACACTGTATAAATAGGATTGAAATTTAGGAGGGGGCTTGATATGATCTGTGCTAATGCAATCACTTGTTCACTTACAAAATTTGAAGTCGATTCATCTCTTGGTGTTTGCGAGATCGATAACGAAATTAAACGCATTTTTTTATTTTAATACATTATGATGTTCCTCGCCCTTTATCTATGGTAAAACGTTGAGGAGCTTAATTAACTACGTAGCTACTTATAGCTGAGTTCAGACAACTAAGACATAGACTCGAGAAGGGTTAAATTACCCTTTTATTCACTCAAATAAATAATAACAGTCGGCCCCTTCTCGGGCTTACAGGAAAGCCTCTGTATTTAAGATACAATAACACGCCGAACAAATATTAATTTAGAAGTCAAATAAAAAAATCAGCGTTATATTTTCAAATTTTCACAGGACTAGTTTCGATGGTTTTACCGAACCACCGTCCTCAGCTGCAAAAGCGCAAATGAACAGATAAGATATAATGGTTAGATAAGATAAGATAAGAAAGCATGGACAGGAGACAAGCTACTGGCGCCATCTGTTGATGAAACCAGAACTTAAACATAATTTCTTTAAAGGCTGAAGGCAAAGATGGATTGGAATTAGGGTCGTTAACTAGAACAGAAAGATTTTTTTTTGTATGTGAAATGCCTCTAGAAAAATCCAGTTCACCAATGGAAGACGTTTTTTGAATAATTTGGCAGCAGAAAAATTGAAAGTGTGATTTTCGGACCAACAATGTTGGGCAACAGAAGACTTCTGTTTTTCCTTCTTTCTAACATATGCCTCATGTTCCTTAACGCGAAATTTTAAGGCTCTCTTAGTTTGGCCAATGTAAATTAAACCACACTGGCAAGGAATCCTGTAAATACAACAGGAATTCATATCCGGAATGGGGTCCTTGAGTATGGAACTCGGAATTTCATTGATGGGAGAATTAATATAGTAAAGCCTCTATTTGAGCTTTTACTCAGAATATGAAAATAAAAAACTACTCTACTATTAACTAAACTAGACTTGCCAGAAGCTAGACACAATTATCTAACGTAGTTGGCCCTTAAATTAAACTAGCCGACTAGTATCAACAAGCAAGTATAATACGGCCGACTGTATCATCTTCAAAAATGAATTAGCCAGAAGGCAAACCCACGCCACTAAGGAATTTATCTATTGAAGTTAGCTGAACTTCCAATAAATACTACTTCTAACTCATTTGCATTCAACGCGATTATAAAACTCATTGTGGTAGGGAGTTGTAAGGAAAGAATTGAAAGGAAAGAATTTCAAAATTAAAATAAATGTTATAAAATTAAAATACGCTTTACATCTTTAAAAAGCATGAAAGATATAAAGCCCATTATTAAACGTTAGATCTCTCAGTATTAAAGACTAAGAAGAAGATCTAAGTTGTTAAAATCTCATTTACCTTTTTCTAGCAATTCACCAATTAGAATATCAGTAACCTTGCCAGAGATGTATTTGCAGGAATTCCCATATTTTATTTGTTTAAAAATTGTATATGATGCGAAGTGCCCTTTTCTGCAAAGAATCAAAAATAAACGGATTCATTTTAAACTTGCTCATGCATATAATCGTTACATCTTTCAAAATTCTGTAACAGGATGCTATAACGAACTCACATTTCTTTTTGGCATTGATGTATGAAGACCTACAAGCAAAAGGTTACCAAACACTTTTTTTACAACCATTACATAATTGATTTGTTAAACGAATATAATTTCTTGTTCCCCAATTATTTGAATAGCCGTGAGGTGGTTTTGAATAGAATAGAACACCTGTGGTGAACGGATTATTCTAACGCCACTCACGAAAGATTCCAAGGCTATTGGTGAAAGCATTAACAGCATTCTAGAATGCTTCTTTAGTACCTCGATGTTTCATTTAAATTTTTTTTTAATTGCAAGGTAAATAATATCACGTTTCAGCCTCATTTTTTAGCAGATTAATCCTATTTCTTTTTTAAAAAAGTTATTGGAAAAGGCATTAAAATCTTTATAACAGTTCAAATAATTTAGTAGCTTAATTTGTGTCCGTAAAAATATCAAGATGGCGTGCCAAATATTGGCTCACGAAATGTTAAACAAAGAACTGAGAGACCAATGCATGGGTCTCATTCTACTTCCAAATCTGAGGCCTTCTGATTTCATGTTTATTACAGTCAGCGCTCTAAAATGTTTTGAGAAAGTAAAATATGCAACAAGGTATTGCTATGCTATGATGATGCAACTGTTATTACATGCTATACTGTCTTAAAGGTTCAAGACATGGCCGATATATACTCTGCTTTGTTTGCAGCTGATATTTAAAATTAAAATAGGATTGGAAGTCCTCTCTTGACTTCATTCACCACTAAATTAAATCCAAAGTTACTTTATTTTCAGCCTATGCAATTATCTTGAAAATATATACACATATAATGAACGTGTAACTTCACCTCAAAGGAAAAATATCAGCTGAAAATAGCAAGCAAATTTCGATTTTTATGAAACGAAATAACAAAACACTTTCTCTGACTGATGGAAAAAAAAAGAATTGTGTAGGTCATAAATAAGTAAAAATTATAACGGAGAAAAAGATATTTAATCTTAAGTTTTTATTAACATATGTAATTTGATTAACATATGTAATTTTCATTTGTTTCAAAATATCAGATAAGTTTCAGTATTAGAGATTCTCGAAAAATACTTGCATAGCTTTCTGACTGATGATCGTTCGAGATTTAAATAGTTTTATGGTGTTGGTTTATTATTCTACCGGTTCGACTGATTGATTTAGGCACTACCGATTTGGGACGTCATCCCAGACACTGCTCTAGCAATTGTTTTTTAGCAGTTAGACCGCCTTTCTAGGTTTTTCTCCATTTTTTTCCCTCGTGGGCATTTGTCCATTCAAAGACAAATTACCAGAATCTTGATTAACATAGCGTTGTTTGTAATTATCTTATCCTATATTAATAAACACTAAATGCAATATATATGTGATAATTTAGAGGTTCATAGTCATGGTATGCCTTCGTGGTGTAGTGGTCAGCACGCTCGGCGCATTTTCGAGAGATCCGTGGTTCGAGTCCCGGAGAGGACATTGCACATTTTTCATCTCTTCTGCTTCCAAAAAAAAAAATACCTAAGGTCTCTACATGGCACCCGAATTAAAAAAACCTGGTCAATGATTCTCCACCACCAGAGTCGAACCAGAGAAGGCGAGTGTCAAACATTGATGACCTAAAAGCCAGAATTACGACCGCAATAGCCTCTATGGATGCCGACATGCTTGCCGGTACCTGGCGTGAAATTGAATATCGACTTGATATTCTCCTTGCGACGAAAGGGGCACACGTAGAAGTTCATTGACAAGGGTCATGAAACTTTTCGAGTCTATCTAACCATTTATGTTATTAATTTTAGTCTATCTTTATTATTTTATGAGTTATTAAACATCAAAATGGGTCCGGGACTTTATAAACACCCTGTATATTTTATAGATGAAATTTCTTCCAAATTATTTGTTGGGACAGTTAAATCAGCTTTCATCCTTATAATATTTTGTTTAAATTTTGGCTATTAAAGACATTAAATATGCAGAACTAATAGTTGGCTCTGAATTTTGTACAAAATTCTCGAGCATCACTCTTAGAATCCTTCAGCAAGCAGCTTCATTTCCATTTTGTATGTTCCTACGATATATTCGTTTTACAAAGTTTATTTTAAAAATTGTTATAAAGTCATGGTGTTGTAAACAGTTTAACACTTTTTCCTGTGATTTTTGATTTTCTGTATTGTTGTAATATTTTGTACGTTTTATTTTGTGTTTAATGTAATTTGTGGCCGCATGTCCTGCATTTAAGTGTTTATTTGTTGCAAAGAACTACAGATTTTTTAATTTTGAGTGCAACGGTCTAGGATTTTAAAAAATAGCTCAAATAAAAGTCGAGATTTAGGCATTGGTTTTTCCTGGATGGCGACATTTGGCGATTTCTCGCTGCCTTTCTACAAGATTCAAAGCCCTACTACCTATTTTTCCACAGCCTCTGCTACAGAATACAAATGTGGATCAGAGCTGAGGAGCCCAGGTCTTGAGTGGCTACCACGCGCGTCGGCAGATAGCAAATAGCCGGATGTCCTGTATTATCTGACAAGATAGCGTCGAATAATAAGTAAGAAGCCGCAAACCCTCTCCCGTAACTCGGGTGTTAAGCGATCCGTGCTAGGATGAATGACACTGCGTTTATAGTGTCTTAGCGGCCTCTAGAATGCCTGGCAACTTCTAGAGTATTTCGCCTTGCCCAGCAACAAGCAATACTGGATGGTTCTTTTCTAGTTTATAGATAGCTGAAAATGACAATATAACTGGAAATTACGTCTCTGCAAGCAAAACTTCTGTGGTAGACCTTTCTTCTCAAAACAAGGAAACCCAGAGGAAATCAATTCAAGAAACAGAAATTAATCCTTCATTGAGTGAGGTAGAAAAGACCTCTTTTAAGCTACTGGAGTAGGGAGGCAACTATTAAAAACATGACTAACTCTCTAGATAAAATCAAAATCAAAAAGAGAATGTCCAGTGCCTGAAAATTGAAAAGGAACTGGGGGGAAAAAAACCAAAGAGAAAGATGAAAAAAGGCAATCTCAAAGGTTGGAGAAGAATACAGCCCCAGAGACTGCCAAAAGAGACAAACCTGAAGGTTTGGTCAAGATGGCTGTACTCACTGAGGGACATCCTGAAAAACGTTTATCGAAGGAACAGGCTACTGAACTTGAACTTCTCATAATGTTGACTACTTTAGGTATTCTCAGTATTAAAGAGTAACTCCTGAGCTCTATTACGAGGCTGTTATACTTTATCAACAAAGCGGCTGACTCAAACAAATGGAGCTAGGAAGCATTGGGTTTGGTGCATTTAGCACAAAATGCTATTTAACCTGATACCTGACAAACTCAACCTCAAGAAGAAGAAGAGCTGAGGATTTCAAATGGAAAACAGTTGCAAGGCAGAGTTAACTGAATTACCAATTAGGGTTTACCCTGAATGATTTGATAACTTTAGAATTTATTTCATGTGTTATGGAGGAATTTCTAAATATCCACATTCTCCATGAGTTATTTCCAGCCATGATTTTTCTTTGTTGCACTATTTATTATGTATTCTTAATAAATTGTTCACTTCTTCCTATTTATCTGGACTTATATTCAAAGAAACATCAAGATCCCATAGCTCATACAATACAAATACTTGAAAAAATTCCATTCAGTGGAAATGCCATCCTCATCCACAATATGATCTTTCTTGTTCAACGTACTTTCAGTTGGTTTTATCACGTGACACAGAGCCAACATAACACTGACTAGACATTTAAGGTTTGGTTGATTAAAGAATGTTTTATGTCTCTGGTACTGTCAAGTTCGCAAAATCACAATTTTTGTACTGCTTTTATTAATTGAAACGCTATCAAATGTGTGATTAACCCTTTGGCAATTGCAAGATTCAGCAATTCTTTTTTCCCAAATATGTGTGATATCTGTCAGTCGTAAATCTGTAACATGAATTGTTTGTTTGCGCCTACTGTGTTGCAAGTAACTACTGTGTAACTGGAATACAAGCTGAACTTATTGATGATTAACAAAAGATTAATCATCAATAAAAATGGCAATCTCTGGATACTGTTATGGGAAAACTAGCTCAGAGTTGCTCTCTGCATAAAGCCTATCAATGGCCAAGTGGTAAAATCGCATGTATACAATAGTTCCAACCTGGGTTTGATTCCAAGCGAATGGGCTACTTGCATGGATGTTTTCATGGTCTTCCCCATGCATTACGTGTATAGGAGTTAGTTTCCCTTAGAAAGTTCCCCACAAAGGCATTCCTCTCCTTAAGCAGATAGCCCTAGTGTGCTTTACCATAATCTACTAAACCAAACCTTCTGTGTATAATCAGAGTAGAATTATCCAGATTAGTTACTTATATATTTTTAATCTGAATTGTACCTGCTGTAAAAATTTATGACAATCTGTTACAGCATTGATAACCTCAATTTCTTTCTGAACTCTTCCAGTTTCTATAGTTTTAAAATAATGCTGCAGCTTCCTCTTTTTATGTGCAACACGCATAAATCTTTATATAATACATTTCTCTATAACATTCCACATTTTAAATGGTTATTTCCCCTGATAACCTATAATATTAATTTCAGTTAACATTATCAATTTCTAATAGAAATTTCATCTAATAAAATATACTTCTGGCCATTAAAATTGCTACATCAGGAAGGAAAGGAAATAGTAGAAACTTACTTACTGAATACATGCAGTATAATGGAAGAAAAACACAATTCAGTTTGCAGTTGTATGGGATATACATCATACAGAATTCCATATGCAGAGTGGCCACCGCTGGCAGCAACAAATCCACTCGAGCATCAGTCATACTGAGTTTGGATGACAGATATTGATATATCATTCCATGTCACTTCAAGACTATGCCTGAGTTCATCAATCAAAATGGCTGACAAGTGGTGGCGTGCCACTCTCTCAGCAACCCATGCCAGACATTTTCAATGAGTGAAAGATCTGGAGACTGTGTTGGCCAGGGCAACTGCTGAACATCCTCTGTATTGAGTAATGTTTCAGACAGCATAGGCAGGCAACACATGGCTATGCATTATCTTCTAGCTATGTAACAAGAGGTAACCGGGATGTCTACTAAATAGAACATATCAGCACATGAAGTAATGTGATCATATGATGGTAAATGCAAACTGGCAACATTGGTCCTCCTCAGTGCCTCCACATATGGATACATCAATCATGTTACTGTACACAGAAACAGGATTTTTCTGAAAAGATGATATTGTGCCATTCCTGTGTCCAGTATCATCATTCATTACACTTCTGTAGGCACACTTGTCTCTGCTGCAATATCAAACACAGCTGCAACAATGGCTGCTGTTCATTTATTTGTTATACTCTGAGGTAATTTTACATTTATTTGTTATGTATTTTGTGTAGTCTTCATTTGTGGGACTTATGTGTTACCTGTTATATAATAACAAAACAATACAAGACTCATTACTAGATTGTATGTAAAATATTTTAATATATAAAAATGTAAAATATGTTAACGAATTGACAACAAACTTTATTTGATATAGGCCACGGGTAAAAACTCTGGATTTCTTTTTTTTTCCCCCTTCTTTTTCGCAAATAAAGGGAAACAAGATGAATGGATTCTACCATGTACAATAACTAAAAAAATTTCTGCGAAGTGGATGGAACCTTCATGTATACATTTATTTCTACAACAATGGTCTTTTCTAGCCTGATATAATTGGTTGCTTCCAGATTAAGTCATAAAATAAGCTTAGCAAATAATAAGAAAACTTTATTTTCTAAAACAAATTCAATGAATAATTTATCAGATCTTATTTGCATGCTAGCTGCTGAAAGAAATAAGTCAATTTTGCTTCATAATGAAAGACTAGTCTTCAATTATGCTATCACAGCACATACTGATTTCTTTTGGTTCTAATTTTTGAGACTAATAAAAGTGTTTAATTTTTAAAAGATGCATATACTTTTATTTTCTTACATTTTTCACTATGATTTCATTTGCTTCTAAAATTGCACCCCTTCCTTTGACTGCAAAAGAAGATTTGAACTTAAGAAACATAATATACAGGAAATATTTATAGTCATACACACATGGTATAAGGAGGAGGGTTTGTGGGAATTTTTCCCAATGTAAAAGTAGATGCAGAAAATTGCTCTTTTTCTTCATCTGTAAGTTTTTCTAAAAGTGTATAAATAGTTGATTCTATTTCTTGTGGTGATGATACATGAATGGTAGACATATCTGAAGGCAAGTTAAAATTTGAAGCACTCATTTTTGAACTTGAATCCACTTCTGTAGGCATCTTAAAACTAAATGATGATATAACACTGGTATTCGATGCAGGTGGTATACTCTCTGCAATCATACTTTCCGTAGAATTTGCATTATTTAAGACAGAGGAAAATGCTGAAACAGTTTTCAAAAAGATTAGATTTTTCATTATACAACTGTAAAAATACACGTAAATAAAAATTCAAAAGCAAAAATTTTAAGCCATTTTTTATATGATAAAAGATTATATATGTTTTATACTTTTTTGTCCAAAATACTAAGATAGTATGGTGAGAAAACTGTGTTTAAAATATATGTTTATGTATAATATGCTTTTAAAAGAAAGGTATAAACTTTATTTCCAAGGGATATACGAGGAGAGAGATCAGCAATCTTCCTTCATTTGCAAGTATATGGCCTAACAGAGGGCTTTTGCTTGAATTATTTTAAATTCCCATGGAGCTTTCATGAAAAGAGTATAAACTGCATAATTGCATACGAACAATGGCTTATTAAGCAAAAATATGTGACAGATTTCTAATAGATAAGAAAATTTTGCAAAATTCCCTGTAATGTGGTGCAACCTATCTTCAGGCAAATTACACAATTTGATTAAGAGAGCAACTGAAATAAAAAGAGATAAAAATAAACATACAATACACCAGAATTGACCTAAAAATATGGACTTACTAACTTACATTATTATGAACTAAGTCAACTTGAGAACTTTTCTGCTTAGTTTGAATAAGGTACTATTCAAAACTGTAACTAAACAGTTACTTTTCAATAAAATAGTTACATTTTTCATTTTGCTACAATATTTGCTTAGTATGTTTAAAACGTTGGATTCAAAAAAAAAAAAAAAGAAATTGCTTTCCTCAGAAGCCAATAAGTTTACAGTTTAATGAAAACATGAGTACTTTTTTGGCTTAGTGTCTTTTTTGACAAACTGATTTGCATCACTGCTATCAGTTTACTCTCATTAATACAAAATTTCCTTTTTTGTATTAATATACGTTTTTATGCACTAATGAAAATGATTTGAAAAAACAATCTGAAGGCTTTCAGACTATATTATCCCCAAAGGGACATTTTTTTAATGTTTTGTGTGTTACCTTTATTTATTAAATATTAAGTTCTTTGCACTTAAACCATAAAATTCAATTCAACAGCAATATCACAAAATATTTAAAAGAGCATATTTTTAGAATTTCCAACACACAGTCTCATGTGCTGGTTATAAAAATGTTTTCTATTTTCCATACAGTGTTGCCATTGCTCGTTTTGAAATCACTGAGTTTCTTAATCAAAAACTCATAAATGCTTTACAAAATATAAAGTAGATAATAAAAAAAAATTCAAAATTTTGGCTTCCTGATGCCCATATTCTGGTAAAGACATATATTATTCAAAATTTGATGGCTCTAGGTACCACTGTTTTATCACAATGTAAGAAACATACATAAATTTATGGAGATTCTTCATAATTTAATTTCTTTACATATCATACGGGGCTCTAATATTTGGTGGCAATAATTTAAAAAAGGATTTGCTGTTTATAGTGAATAAACACAAAATGTGAAAATGAAATTAATAGCCCTTCTGGGCAAATTACCCCTTTGGGCTAATGATTAAATTAGCATAGTCTGTTAAAATGATTTAAAATAAGACTACCTTGATTTTAAAAAAATCCTCAAGTGAAAGGAAACCATCGTTTTTGCCAGTTTTACTTATTGGGAAAAATGTCAATGTACAATGTAAGACAAGATTTTAAAAAACAAAGTATGATTCTTGATCTTTGCTTTCATAATTTCTGATTAAGAAAGTGAATTAGAAGTTATCTCCTTATTAAGACTTCATATAGCATAACACCTTTTCAGATAAATTAATGGAACCACTTTCACAAAAAGCAAAAGTTCTTCATAAAACAAAAGCTTCATCAAAAACACACAAAATCAGAAAAAGCTTCATAAAACACAAGGTAGCCTTTAAAGTTAGCCATGCAAGTGACATAAACAAAAGATAAAATAAAGCAAAGCAAAAATTATCTTATTATAATACTGATTGAAAGGACTTCAAATAGCATTCAAAATGAAATGAGCAGGAAGGAATGGAAAACTTCATGCTGAGATTACGCATATTTATTACCTTTGCTAATTATCTTCTTGGCTATGACACAGTGTCTCATACATTCTTAAGTATGGTTGATGGAAGAGTGACTCACCAATAAACTGAAGTTCATAAAATACTTTACTGTATAGTTTCGTCAATCAAAAAAATGCAACAAACTGCAAACAATTTTTGGATATATCTAAGTGAAAAATCTAACTTAATCCAAAGTTACTCAAGCTTACTCTTCATTTTGAAGTGTGCCTGGTTGGTAGTACTAGATAATTGGAAAATTATGTGGTATTTTTTAAAGAGCTTGATATATTTAGGCTTATTGTAATGAGCTCATACACCTTTAGGATGATTAGAAAATGGGTAAATGTTTACCCAACACCCTAGTTTCATCCAGCGTACTGGAAAAAATGTCACAGCAGACTTTAAAGCCTTTCAAAATTGGCATGATGATAGATGGCAAGGATATTCCTTCCTTCTTCACCAAAATAACAAAACACTGAATTGCTTACACATGCATGCATTTTATTTCAATGCAGCATTCTGCTTACTGAATATGCTTCTACTTCACCGCTCTTTGCAACAGGCCATATTTTTCAATTAGCCTAGGTGATATTACATGTTTTAATTTCATCTTGCACGTCATCATCATGACTGAAAAACTTTTATCATATTAGAAAAACAAATGTGCAGGAGAGTACGAAGAACAGTGTGCAGGACCACAAAAATAATAATTCCCAAGATGAACTTTACTACACAAAGGTAAACTTTAATGATAAATTGAAGAAATCTAATAAAGAGAATGAGAATATAGTTAAAAAGCTCTGAACGGTTATCTGCTAGCTGGTTAAAAGCTGGTTATCGGTGGTTATCTGCTAGTGGTAAACGTTAACTCAATCTGTACTTATGCCTCGTCGACGAAAGAGAGCGAGATTTGAACAACTTACAGAGTTTGAACGAGGGAGAATCATCGGCCTTCGTGAAGCTGGATTGTCGTATCGTGCAGTAGCCTCTCGTGTGCAGCGTAACAGCAGCACAGTGATGCGCGTTTGGAAGCAGTGGACGGACGAGTGTCGGACAACTCGGAAATCCGGGAGTGGACCCCGAAATGTGACGTCAGCTCGCGATGATAGACACCTGGTCCGCATGGCGCGGACGGACCGTACAGCTTCCTCTAGACAATTGGCAGCACTGTGGTCAATAGCTACAGGTGTTTCATTGTGTGCTTCATCAATTCGTAGACGTCTGCTGCAGTGTGGACTGCGCGCACGG
>KK115336.1:362770-377365 GCA_000611955.2 Stegodyphus mimosarum
CCTACACTTCATATTTTGCAAAGCAATTAACAGATGTCATTTAACAGCAGACTTGATCAAGCAAATTTCAGTTATTTAGTCTGATCATAAAATAATACAGTAAGATCATGGTATTTTCAATCACAAGAAAGCAACACAGCAACCAGGATAATGAAAATATTTTAAGTGCTTGGATAGACAAGAATTAAGCATAGATTGGACAACATTGTACCGTTTTGTTCAGTGACAAAAAAAAGGGGGGAGGGAGAAGGGATTGCTCAAAGCAGTCATAAAATGAAGTCTGTATACACATATAAACAGAATGCAAAGTAATACACATCAGAACAGAATGCAAAGTCTGTATACACACAGAAGCAGAACTAAAGTTAGAATTATTAACCAGTAACATCAGAAAGAAATGACAACAAAGAAGATTTGGAGCAGTTTAGGAAGGGTGGTACAGAAAGAGAATTCACAAAGGAAGGAGAAAAAAATCAAGTTGCTAACTTTAAAAAAGAGATATATCGTATTTGTTCACACAATTTCAATGAAACATTATATGTAACATGGAGTTCATGTTCTATGAAGATTTCTGCATCTTGATGGCAAAGCATTGCTTCACAAAGAATAATGCTAGCCATCATTGCAACATTTTCAAAAGGCACGAAAAAATAATAAAGGAGCACAAAAAAAATGCATGAAAACCAGAAGAGAGGAGTGAAAAAATTGGTTGAAACTACTTGCAAGAAGCTGAAAGTGATTATGATTGGAGATTTTCTTTTGTTAAATGTCCCAAAAATAGATCGCAGCCAATTAGATAGTTCAAATTTAACTGTGAAACTTCTTACGGTGGAACATAATGTTACCAGAAAAAAAAATTGGTATTATTAAAATATGGTTTCTTAATTAGATTTCTGGTGCACAAACTCTTGAAAGCACTCCAGAAAATATATATATATATATATATATTTCTTGAGGTTGTAGTGAATGAATGAAAATTTGGAAGCTAAGTGTACAGCATCTGCAAGCACTCAGTGTAAAACAACATACACAAGTGTATAAGAAGGCAAATCAACTGGCTCATCAACCTTGTCATAAAAGTTTACCATGTGGAAATAAATGAAAACAGAAGTAGAGCTGACCACTACAGATTACTGCTAACTGTAAAAACTATATTTAGATCTAAAAGGTACTATTTATTACAGCGACATCAGTTAAAAATGACGAAAAAATTAGAAGAAAACCATGTTTCAATAATACACCAAATATCGTGGCTCGAGAATTTAACACTTGAAATATTGTGGGTCAAGATTTCTAGTTTTTGTTTGAAATATTGTCACTCATTATTTTGAGCATTTTTTATTTATGTTTGAAATATTGTGGCTCGAGGTTTCTAGTTCTCTTTAGAAATATCATGACTCATTATTTTTTTGCGATATTTCGCCATTTTTTTAATGCAATGGATATCACAATTTTGCAATTACCTAATAATGAAGAGGCTGTCATAAGATTTCTTTAAGACAAAGGAAAAATTCATGGCAATAGACTTTCTCAAAATCATCTGATGAAATTAACTTCTGACTGAAACAAAGCTCCTATATGGATTTGTTATGTACGTTCTTGTATTAAAAAAAAAAAGATTGAGAGCCAAAACATGGTTTAAAGGCTCGCTTCTTTTTTTCCTCAATACAGTTTGTTTTACTAACTGTGATGTCAAGAACTGACGTCGATTGAATTTTGCCAACTTCAGTTAGAAATCCACCACAGTAGAATGAAATAACTACTTTTCACAAAAATAAAAAACAACGTTGGATGTGCTCTTCCAAAACAATGGATATTTGGAGGTTTATGCCAGAAAAGCAAAGAATGTTTTCTGGTTGCCATTCCCGATCGCTGTGCCACTGATGTGCGACATAGATGGCAGCATTACATTTTCAGACTGATGAAAAGAATATAAGCAAGAGAAATTAAGAAATGCTGGATATGAACATTTCATTGTGAATCACAGTTATAATTTTGTAGACCCCGAAACTGGATGATATACCCAAATTGTGGAGTAATTGTGAGGCAGTGCTAAATGAATAAATAAACGTCAGCAGGGTACTTACTGCTTGCCACCTATTTGACAGAATTCATGTGGTGTCAGTTACATTCAAAAGCTGAAGTTTTTTCTGCAATATTGAATGATATTTGTAATTTTATGCCACCTGTTTTGATTTAATTTTTCTTTGTTTTGTTATTTTTTATTTATGTGTAGAATATTGTAGATTAAAAAATTAAATAGAAAAATTTACTTTCTTTAAGAATTAAGAAATTCTATTATTATTTCATAATTTTATACTTTGCAACAAATGGTGGCAAAAAAAAAAAGCAGCGGATTTTTAACTGACACAGCTCTAACGGAGTACCTTAAAAGTTAATCTACTTTGATTTAATATTTCTATTACTTACTTACAACAGTATTTGAAGAACTTGTTATTGTGAGCAATAACAATTAATACATATATATTATTTAATACTTCCTTGTATAAAGATGATTCTTGTGCAGTTTTAAAGTTACTTTTTCCTACCTAAATAGTCACTAAATAAGAGACTAAGTAATTAATTTGAAAATTTCACTACAAAGTGTTAAAAAGTTCACTAGTATGAAATTGCAATAATAAGCTCTTTTTATTTGTATACTTTTTAATCAGGTCTCACTACTTTGGGTTTACTGCAATAAGTCTGAATAAAACCAGGCTGTTAAATAAATAATAGCATATATTCTGATTAATGATTACTATACTCAGCTAATTTATAATAATCACATCCACTTGAGTGACTTCAGTTTAGGCTTGCATTTACTATACAGGTTGCTATAATGCCTAAAAACAAATAAGAATGTTTTCCTTCCTATACCATAGCAAAATATTATATTTAGTAGTAGTTTGGGTTGCACTCTCACCAGGAACAAATGATTCCCATTAAAACATGCTCTCTTTAAATATTCACCTACATTTTTACTTTTTAACATTTATTTTAAATGTAAAGTGGTCTTATTTTGAAGTAATTATGGTTGTCCTAAACTAAAATTTTAAGTTCTTTATTACTTTCTATAACCTCTCTTTCTTAATGACAAGTAACTGCTGTTCCTTTACATTAACACAGCGCATTTTCTTTAAACTGCCTTTAAATGATCTTACAACCACTTTAGTAGAAGTCACCTAATTCTCAGAATGTGCCAAACTCAGGCAACCAAGTACATAACCATTCTTCAGGCAAACATGCTCATAACAATTCTTCAGTCAAACAACATCACCATTTTCATATGCGATCTTTTGTTTATTCCAAGTTCTAGTCATTTTTAGACAAATCATTTGCCTTAAACTTAAATTTTTAAAATATGCACTTTCAGAATTTACCAGTAGTGGAAGAAACTGAGCTAAAACTTCTGAAGAAATACAATACAAAAAAGGAAAATGTTTTAATTACAATGGTGCATGAGAATGGATTTGATTGTGAATAAATTTGTATGTGAACTTTTGTGTGTTTGAATGTTGGGTGTGCAATGATGAAATGCATTCGGTCAACAGCTCGTGCACAGTGACAAGTTTGTGCAATTCTCTAGTTTTCTTATGACAAAACAGATTGCTGTGCACATAGGCAAAAGAACAGCACAAAAAATTACAGAAAGATTTTGAGGAGAGTGTAAGTATTTTACTATTTTAATATATTATATAATCTTCATTTAATAATTAAAATTTGTAGCTTAAACTTCTAACGTATGTTTTCTTTTGATATGTTGATAAAGTTTGCAGGTTTGCAATAAATATTGATACAATAAATATTGACATTTGAAAGATCTTTTTAAAAACTTGCCAAAATCACCAATTTGTGCCCGATAGGAAGCTTTAACCTTTTCATTTGTAACAAATCCCCCAAATGTGGCAAGACAATTACATTAATATGTGCAATCATCATATACGTAAGTAGCTGCTAAATTAATGTTCAAATGACTGCAGTCAACCATTTAACCATATACGCTATTTACAGAGATCTTCAGTTTATATTTCAATATATTGACTGTTTTAAAGCATTATAAAATTATTTAAACAGCAGTTAGTTAGTTTATCAGCATTTTTTTTAACTTACATTTCCTAGTACAACATTTATATGAACAAAGCGTGAAATGCATTAAAATAAAATAATAAAATATACAAGTAAAAAATGTGCACTTTTTATGTCAACTGCTAATAAATAGTGGATACTGTTAATAAATACATGTAATTAAATTACCATTTGAAGTATCTGCACATAGGTCTTCTCCTTTTTTTATTTTCCTCTAAAAATAAAAAAATATTTTTATGCTGTTATTAGGATGTTTTCCACTAAAGTATGTAAAAAATGGTTTTGGAAAAGTAAATAATGAAAAACATTTCACATACTAGTGTTTACACCTATCAATTAATAAATATAAGATAATTAAAACACAAGTGACTATGTACACAGCTCACTCATTGACTAAAAAATAAAATATGTTATATGGGTAAATTACTGAGATATTTTACAACATTGAAAAAAAGATGTCATAATTATTTTTGATACAGTGATAAACAAAAAAGTATTAATATATTGTTTTCAATAAGCATAAGAACTTTTAGCTTATTTGACAAAGTCATATCATATACAAAAGAACTTCATGACGAAGCATTCATTATATAATCAAATGTCTTTAAGCTGTCGCTTGGATAGCACAGGTGAGAGGTTACAGAGGTTTGACAGTATCGTAAAAGAAAAAAGTATAAGTCAAATTTATGCAACAAGAAAAGTAAAAACTTCAAGCAGCCACCTCAAAAAAATAAGCCATACAATTATGTATCCAAATCTGTAATACATGGCAACATAGTCTATGCCCTTAAAAATTATTAGTTGTTTATGGTTGAAAAATATTTAATTAAAAATTATTGATGTCATGCAAAGTCTGAAAAATTAATGTGAATGTGAATAAAATAGAAAATAAATCTATCAAAAGTGGCAAACAACATGAAACAGAAACTAAAACTTTAATCCTGAAATAAAAGTAAATTAAAATAAAATTTTTATAATTACTTTCTTTGTCTTACTCTTGTTAAAAAAAATGTTTTATTGGGCACTAGTTCATCCATTTTTTGCATTTTTCCATATTTACAATACTTTAGAATTTTTGCACTTCTTGAAGCTTTGGTTTTTACAAGAGATTTTTCTCATTAGTTCTTATGCAATTTTTGTAAATTTTAGCTGTTTGGCATTTCACATTACTACTTTTTAAATTATAATACAATTTTTTCATTAAAAAATTTCTAAAAAGGAACTTTACTTCAAAATTAAAAATGTCTTTTGCTGCTTATTTACAAATCTTATGTGTGCATTTACAAACTGAAATTAATTATAAACTGTAAAATATATATTTTCTTTCCAACTGCATCAGGGCAGATTATAGTGTGATGAATAAATTACTAAATTTATGTTGGAATGTTATTTACAAAAATGCTTTTGACTTTTTATTAATTTTTAAGTCAGTGTGCACAAATTGTTGCAGGTAATTTTCCCTTTTGTTTTTGCAATTAAAACAAATTTTTGGGCCTGTGTAGTAAGTTAGACCTTACTAAACATCACATAACTCTAACTGTAATTACCCTGGCTAATTTCACACAGCATTTCATAAATTTTTTAGAAAGCTTCATTTGAGGGCAAATATTTTAATTATTAATTACTATGATAACAGCCTGCTGCCATATGAAGAGAGATCAAACGTGACAGAATTTTTCAGACATGTTTCATTATGCTAGCAAAAGCCATTTAAAGAACAATAGCCCAGCATGTAAAGAACAATAAACTTAATTGAATATAATGCAGTGTTGCATAATTTATTCACTTGACAAAGATATGTTTTAAATAATACAGAATAAGAGATAGGGTTGACTGACTGAAATTTACTTAGCACTTCAAAGAATGTTATTATAACAGACACAATTTTATTCTAATTCATTTCAACACAAGCACCATTAGTTGCTCAGAAAATTTAAAGTCCGTTCCTGATTTCTTTCCAGAGGTTATTAAGCATATGTGGAGTCAGAGTAGCTGTTTCTGTGGTGATTGGATTTTTTTTAATTCTTTGATGCTGCAAATCTCTGAAGCACAAACTTGATTCTCCTGGTATACCCAAAAAAAGTAGTAGAGCGTTGTGACATCATGAAAAGAGGGTGGCTATGAAACTAGTCCACCTCTACCAATCCAATGATCTGGGAATATTTTATTAAGGAACATGTACATGTGTAGTCCAATGACATAGGGAGCCACCCTGTTGGAGATAAAGTTTGACTAAATTTCTTCTAATTGCTGTACTCAAAACAATCTCAGTATATCGAAATAATCATCTATATTAACTTATGACTCACAGAAAAGAAGGGACCAATCACTTTCTTATGAGTTAGTGTACATCAAACATTAACTAAAGGCTTCATTTGGATGGTGGTAAAAATGTCATACCTAGTTTAAGCCGAGCTTCGTTTCTAGGTAGCCAAACCTTGCTACGTCACAAAAACTGGTTTAAGGGTTTTGGCACTAAGTTTGAAGTTTTCAACTGTATGCTGATTTGGGAAAAGAGTTGGCCAATCAGAGCAAACACACAAAAACTATTGAGCAGGAAAGTTGTACACACATCCACACATGCACAAATTTAGTTTCTCTAATTGGCTGCGGCTTAGACCTTGTTTTGCAGGTGTAAACTGACTTCCCGTGTTTTATACTTTTTATGCCGCATTTATGACCCTGCCTCTATGACATTTATACCACTGTCTGAACAGAGCCTTAGGGCTACCTTACTAAATTTCCCTCACAAAATGTGGGTTTTTCTGACACCAAAATCCTAAAATTATTTCGGTTAACCTCTCCTCAAACATGAAGTGTTGTTTCTTTGCTAAATAAGATTTTTTGAATAAACTGATCATTATTACTGATATGGTCAAGACAGAAAATTCCTTATGATATAGTCCATCATTAGGATTGATTTGTTGACAAAACTGCAGTTTATATAAAGTCAGTTTCTTGAATAAATTTATGAAAAGTTGACCAGGAAATTCCTGTTTTCTGGCTGGCATGGCGAATAGTTTTACTAGGACTGCACATAAACACATCTCAAATGACAGAAACATTTCCATCACTGACACCTGGATTACCTGCACTTCTCTTATACATACCCAGTCTCCCAATTTTTTAACTGATTGTGCTATTGGTGGAGATTTATTAAATTTATGTTGGAATCTCCTCTAAACTGTTTTCAGAGATTTCAGTTCCCATAACTGGAAAGCACATACTGCTTTTTCAAGGCATGATGTCATTTTGTCTGTAAACAAATAAGTTCCCTATCACTATTTCTAAAAATTAGAATATAAGAAATTCCTTGAACTAAAGCTTATATCAATATACATTAGTTCGTGTTACATGTAAAATTACATTTCAATTTAATTTTGTCACCTGGTGATTAAATTATGGGCATCCTGTATAATACACATGTCATCATAAACAGTCGGCCATAGATAACACACAGCCTGCTGGCCACCATTAGTAACATTAATATATCTTATTCTTGTGACATGATGTGGCAAATCCCCTTGGAAAAATGTCCAAACATCAAAAATAATAAATAAATCTCATAATGTAAATTAAGTTTAACTTTTAATGATTTTATAGGTATTGAGTAGACCAAATAATGTACAATTTTGAAACTTGTTAAAGAGATGACAAATTGTATCCTTATAATATTATTAGCCCAAACGGGCAATTTGCACAGAAAGTCTATTAATTTAATTTTGGCATTTTTTATTGATTCACTATAAACAACAAATCACTTTTTAAATTGTTGCCACCAAATATTAAAGCCCTGTATTACATTTAAATTAATTAAATAAAGAAGAATCTGCATAAATGCATGTATGTTTCTCACATTATGATAAAACAATGGTGCCTAGAGACATCAAATTTTGAATAGCGTACTTCTCCCCCCTCAAGCAAAATATGGGCATCTGGAAGAACAAATTTAGAAGTTGTTTTATTATCTATTTCATATTCTGTAAAGCATTTTTTAGTTTTTGATTAAACTCAACGACTTCAAAGCGATCAATGGCAACACTGTATTGGGGGGGGGGCATTTTTATCTCCAGTGCTCAAGACTGTGTATCGGAAATTCTAAAAATATGCTCTTTTAAATATTTTGCGATATTGCTCTTGAATTTAATTTTATGGTTTAAGTGCAAAGAACATGATATTTAATAAATAAAGGTAACACACAAAATGTTAAAAAAACGTGTAGAGACATTAGGTTATTTCGAAGCATCAGACATGAAAAATTAGCAACGCTTTCGCCGGGAATCGAACCACGGACCTCTCGGTTATGTGTCGATTTTTTTAGCTTATTTTTCCTTTTATTTATACCCTTTGCAGTAACAGAATATTGTTGTGACTTATTTCCTTATCTCACTTGTTTCACAGTAATATCCGATCATATTCATGAACTTGGCCATGGGTGCAAAGATTGCATGTGTCATTATAAGTGATCGTGTCATTTATAAGGTCATCATGTGATTAGATTATCATGTGACCGTGTCATTTATAAGGTGCCCATGGCCTGAGTCACTATCTGCTCCATTCTGAAGAAGAACTCCCAGGGGGCATAGCAAAGTCTCCCTCCAGTCTTTCCTTATCTAACCTAAGTCATGGTGTCAGTACTGGAATCTGTCAACAAAATATTTTGATGCACCATATAATGTATTAACAGTTCAGTTATGTTTTCAGCAACAACAGTTTGAGTTGAATTGTAATTTAATGCTACATTTCTTCTCTTTGGGTACTAGTATCGCAAATCCTTAAAAACTTCTCAAGCACATAAAATTCACATGGTTTTGTGACAGACGGGAATGTAGAGAAAAGTTTCGATCTTTGTGTTCATTGGTTGATGTGACCAGATGATTTTTACCTATGCCTGATATTCACTGATGACCTGAAAACAATATTTTTAGATGTATCTACTCTCCCATGAATAGCAGTAGTTTTCTGTTGATGATAAAAGTCATTAAAAAAATACAGAAGGTACGAAAAAAAAAGAGAGAGAGAGAGAATATTCAAGAGAAAATTCAAGAAATTTCAAAAATCTTGTTTCTGTGTGCAAGTAATGAAATATTAAATGAAGTTAGAGAATTAGAAATAACAGAAAATCAGGAAAAATATGTTGTCATTAGAATTGGCAGAATTATACTCAAAATTGGGCAGTTATAACATTTGAACATGTTTTAATGCTGTTTGTCTGGAATTAACAAATTTCCAATACACCAGTGAAGAAAAGCTGCTTTTTTTTTTTTTTTTTTTTTTTTTTAAGGAAATACAGCAGCATTTATTATCTCAAAAAAGTGCCCCAACTTCTAAAGTAAAAAGTGCCTCCTTATGATTCAGCACCGCTCAACAATGCATACCTGCCAACAACAAAAATTTCTCCCCCAAATTCAGAAGATTTCTCCAAAATTCAGAAGAACACGAAGAATTAATATCACGCTTTGATATCAAAAAAATAACAATTTATACAAATAGAAAAAAGAAAATTGTACTTACATTAGTAAATCTCAATTAATAGTAACTAAAAAATTTATTAGGAAACATAAAACAAGAACTTAATGTTACACAAAAAAATTATTGCAATGAATTTAGAGTGCATTTTTTGGCTTTAGCCAAAAATTCTTAATTTCCTGTCATAACAATTAGTTTCCTCATAACATTTAGCAATTAAAATGTTTTCTAGAGTTTTTGGTGAAATTGAAGAATGAAACATAATTTTGTTTTTCTACACAACACTGAAGACTCTGTCGCACTCAGCATTACTGTGTGGAATTACGAGAATAGCACATAAAACTCTTGCTAGTCTATCATATTTTGGTGTTCCATCAGCTCTTTTTATTCTTTTTAAGGTACCAACGAGGACATCAAGTCTATCTTTTCCAGAACTGGCAAAGTCTTCAAACTGTGCAGCAGAAAATTGGTTCTGTAGTTCATCTAAAGCATCATTATGGCATTCATTTTCTTTAATTGTTAACAAAAATGGAAATTTATCAATAAAAAAACGAATCTTTTCAAAAGATGAATTTTCAATTTGTTTCAAATTTGCCACTTCAGCATTTAAAAGAACTTCATTTTGCAAAGGAAACTTCCTTACAATGTAATCACAGGCTGAGGAAAAGTACTTTCTAACACATTGAAAAAATTCTTTTTTCTCATGATCTTTCAAAGAATTTACAAGTTCCCTGGTTTGATTTCCAATTATAAGATCATTGTCATCCTTTTGATTTGCCAAACTATTATAGGCAACACGAATCAACACACTGTTTTTCACAACGGACGGTTTTACAAACTTAGTATAAAGTTCTTTCAAAAGATCATTAAGAATTTGGATAAGCAGGGGAGATTTTGGCGAAGCTGATTGTAGAAGGGTATTTACACTTTCAAAAATCTTAATGGTACTTAACACAAAACTACAATATGCTTTGTTCAAATCCGAAGAAAGAAGATAGAAAATCCTTTCCTCCCGGCTAATAGAAGACTGTTTCTTCTTCCCTTCAACTTCTTTAACAAAGTTGACCTTTGAGGAGTCTTCTAAGCATTTTCTTTTTAAAGGGTTTGATTCTGTGTGTTGGCTTTTCCCTTTTAAAGCATTTTGATTAGAAGCAAAGTTGGTTTTCGGAATCTTATATGCCGACAAATTTGATGGGATCTGTGGTTTCGTTTTGGTCTCTTCGTGGAAATATTTTAGCAATGCATCCCACTGTTCAATAAACCTTCCTAGCGCTCTGCCTAAGGATAACCATCTCGTGCATACATGTTTCAGAATTTTTCTCGTTTCACCAGAGCACAGTTCTTGGAAATTCTTTAGGTTTTCTTTCCTTTTTACACTTTTTTCCAGATAGAAAAACACATCAATCAGAAGCTGGTCAATATTTAATGGTAAAGCAGCTGCAGCTTTTTCTGCTGCCAAATTAATTAAGTGGCATGGGCATCCAATAACAATTAATTCATTTTGTTCTTTTTTGAGGAAAGAGGCTACACCCTTTTTGTCACCCACCATGACATGAGCATTATCTGCACCAAATGAAATGCAGTTTGATATTGGGATGTTAAGTTGTTTCAACTCATTAATTACCAAGGAGGCAATATTTTCCCCCGTAGCGTCTCCATTTAACAATGGAAGACGCAAAAGATGAGTTTTCATTTCATTAGAAACATCACAGAAATATGTGACAACGATGGGGTAAAGCTTCCAATCGCTGTCGTTGCTGCCATCGATTGACACCGAAAATGCTGAATTCTGGAGTGCAGCTATCGTTTTACTTTGTGCATCGCAAGCAATTTCGTTCACAATAGAAGATGTTTTCGTGCGAGCACAAGCATATTTCTGAGCAATCTTGGAGTCGGGAAACATCCGTCTGAAAAATTGACCGGCGTGATCTGCAAAGCTTAGCGGCACGTTGTGTTCGATGAGGAATGCAGTAAACAAACACTCTGCCAAAATGACATCGGCATCCGAATTCGTAGCCGAATTTGAAAAAAAATCATCCACTTTCTTTGACGTTGTCGAAGCCGAAGCATTAACTTCCTGCTTTTTAGGCTTAACATGCTTCACAATGTCGCTTCTTCCACCGTGACTTATTATGAAGTCACACACGCACACGTTGCAAAATGCATAGTTATTTCCTTTGAAGGATTCTTTAATTGTTGGAAATTCGGCTTTGTAGGCAGGCTGAAAATATTGAGAATACGGTTTTTTTTAACTCATTTCGTAACAACAACGTATTAAGAAAATTCGTAGCACGTGCAAACAAAAAAAAAGAATGCGATAATCCACGCTCGCTGAGTCCGAGCTGAGTAATTCCCTTGCTGCTGAAGCGAACGCGAAAAAAATAATCTGGCGCCCACAAAGAAAAGAGTGGGAGAAACAAGTTCTGCGCATTGAATTGGCTGGTTAAGCGGCGAATTGGGAGAAACCGCAGGTTACTGGATTCGAAGTAGTCGGTAGTTGGCTGTAAAACACGATGCAATTGGCGAAAATCGCTGAGTAGGCGAAAAATTCTAAAATTTCGACAAAAATCACTAAAAACACTTGAAAAAGGAGAAAAATCGTAAGAAATGGATTACGATCGTAAAATCGTAAAAACAAACGCATTTTCGTAAAAATTACGAAAAATTCGTAAAAGTTGGCAGGTATGACAATGCTAAATCATGCATATAATTAACAGTTGCATTACATAAATTATTCAGTTTTAATTTTTTCCACAACAGCAATAATAACCAAAAACTGTCAAATAAACTCAGACCTAATTTGATATGTCAGATTGTATTTCTTTACTGAAAGTTTTATCCAATGAATGACACAATATGTACTTATTATGTGCTTTAAATACCTTAGAAAAATCGCCATTATTTCCAAAAAACATCAAACTCTGGCAACCACATGTACATGACAATATTTCAATTTTAAAGAACAATATCACTATTTTTGTATGCATCCTTTTTATTGTGTTCTAAATTCCAACTGCTTTTAGAGACAAATCATGATATATTTTGACTTAAACTCAATTTCAAAATGTGTGTTTGTGGGATTTGCCTGCACTGAAAAAAACTGCTAAAATTTCTGCAGTAATACAGTATTTTGCCACAAAATTGATACAAGAAGAAACTGCTTTACGTCTCTTAGAAAAATCGCCACAAAATTTTCATCAGATAAATACCCCGTTAAAATATAAAACATATCTATAATAATATGTTTGTATATAATAAACAATTTTTTACAATTATAAGGGAGCATTCTTTTTCTTCTATAAAATTCACCAAACCATACCAAGCTAGTTGAGCTATTACAAAAGTGCCGCACTGATCATATGGCTTGAGACAAAAAACTGTATTAAAAATTTTAGCTGTCCTTAATGTCATTTGAATGCTGAATTTCAAAATGGCATTATAAATTATGCATCATGCTTTCCTTCACAATAATTTTTTTTTTATCAATATAAAATTAGATAGTCATAATGCAACCAAAAAAGATAATACAGATAATACATTTAACAGACAAGTTTTCAATCTAATCAACAAAAATGAATAAACTTAACATGAAGCACAAGAAAGTTTCTTCATTATTATACTTACAAGGACATCAAACAACTGTAATGAAGGAACTTTTAATGCATCTCTTTTTAATTTAATATTATGAATGGCATTTGCAACAGTTTGTACCTAGAAGGAAAAAGAAACTTTTAATAGTATATCTTTATATGCAAAAAAATAAAAATTATTAGGAATTGCATCCTTTCGGCAAGAATTAAAAAAAAAAAAAAGAAGAAAAGAAAAAGAAGAAAAGGAAGTTTTCTTTTTTTTTCCTTTCTTTCTTTCTCTCTCTCTCTTTTTTTTTTTTAATGGCAGGCATTATCTGTTTTTTTTAGGCTTTGGCCAATGTTATGGCACAAGCAGTGGTCATTTGATCATGGAGGCACTTAACAGGTACTTAACCACCGTTGCCTCCAATGAAGGGACGGACAACTTATATCGATGCCTTTTCCAAGATTTGAAACCCAGGCCCTGCGGTATGGCAGTCAGAATCACTAATAACTTTCCTGTCTGAGTGGCACAGAACAAAGTAACATAATTATCTTTCAGCCATATCATTCACATTTCAGGAGAATTCTAAAAAAAAATGGTATAATTAACTGAAATAAAATGAAGCTGAATATTTAATTTAACAGGAATTTGCTGCAATAATTTATTAAAATTATGCCTAAGTTTATTAGAATTAAGTCCAACTGAATCAGATTCAACTAAGGAAGAAGACAGGCCATCTGCAAAAGCTCCCAAGCTCGTCAGTTTATTTTTATGTTAAGAGATTATATCATTTAATTACCATTTTAATTACCATTTTTTGTTTAATTACCATTTTAAGATTATTTATGTGTGCTGTTCAATTCCTATTGAATTAAAAAGCTATGCAAAATGAATTTCATAAAAAAATTCAAAAATCTTAGTAAGTATTAATGCATTATACATAAATAAAAAATTAGAAATGCACTAACAATATCCACAACTCTTTAGAAAAGTATTTGGATTAGTACCTGCTTGCCCTGCTCATACATACAGAAACAATTACAAAAAAGACAAGCAAGAACATTAAAGAGATTATGAAAATGAATAAACAATAATAACAAAAAACATACTAAGCATTTTTTTCCCCCTGAAAGTACGAATATTGGAAAAAACTGTGGGTCCAGAACAACTGAAAATATTATTCATATTATATTGTTACAACTATTAAGTTAAATATTATATTTTATGTAATTTCTAAAAATTTCTCCGGATGAAAATTCATCCCTTTACCACAGAACTGCTTTTTTGCTCCAGTGATTTTGGTAAGAAGCAGTAATTTTAGAAAGTTGAAAGAAAATTAAAATAATTTTGCAACACATACAAGTACATGGTATTACAAATATATTTTTTAGTAACTACAAAAATGTAGCAAATAATTTATATCAGTTGGAAATTTAATTAAAATATAAACATTTAAATTATTAAGAT
>KK115336.1:385718-404981 GCA_000611955.2 Stegodyphus mimosarum
GAAGTATTTAAGATTCTGTTATTCATAGTTACATAAAATTTATTTCATTAGTAAAATAAATAGATACTAACATATTATTCCATAGACACAAAAACCTGGCTACCATCAAACCAAGAAAGTTGGAAGATATTCTGCTAAAGTGGCACCAATTATTCCTGCAGAATTCTGTAGGAATTGATGCCTGTTTATTCAATAAACAGTAAACATGCAACTTGCATCATTTATGCATTTTGTAAAAAATGTTTTTACAATTTCCACTAAATTTTTAGGCTCTCTGATTTTTACCGATTTTTAAGTTCTGTATAGAATGTGTTTAGTATGAATTCCCAGCACGTAATATTTCCAACTTATTACTCTTTTGTCGGCTACATCCAGCTGTTCTCTCCCCCATTTAACAGATATTACTTTCAACCTACTGAAACAAGCAAAGTGCAGTCACAAATTTACAGCCTTCAAACCATAAACCCTTTTGAATGGATATTCTCCTCACAATTTTTCTCATTGCATCGCCACTTTTTATCTGTTACAAAATAAAATACAATATAGTATCCATTAATACATACAGCACAAAGTCGAGGTCCAGACTTGGTGGAGCTTCAGCAATCCCGGATTTGGGATTTTTCCAGATATTAGATCATCAGTTTAAATCTACTAAGATGGCATGTAGAAATTATACCATTACAAATATGAAATCATGATTTATGAAATAATGAAGTATTTATGATCATAAAGGTATCAAAATTTGCAAAAAAAGCTTAATGTTTATTTTTTTACTTTATTAAATATTGCTTTCAATGTAAGTTGTTTACGTTGCTTCATTTATTTGTGCTAATACTTCCTCTTTAATTGTATAGATAGATCTAATTTCTTGTTCAAGTTCCAATTTTCAAAGCCTTGTAATTGTTATGTTGAGAATTTCAAATAACCTGTCAATCGAAATTTTTTCATTTTCATAAGCTCTCTGTCACTTTCTTTACTATTGGTAGTGGTGATTTCCGGATCTAAAACCATACTATAGATTCGCCATCCGTTAATTGATTGATGATCGGGGCACTGTCATCTCAATGAAAAACTTCAGTTATATTATCTTCATTTATTACTGCTTCTTAACATTTCTTTACAAAATCCATTAATTGGAAAATTTCACCTTTGGTTTGCAATATCCGAAAACCTTCAAAATTCTGGGTATCATTATCATCCTCAACATGAAATATGGTAGCTGGCCATAAGTTATGCCAGTTTTAAAGTATCTAAAGACACATCCTCCACGATCTTGCGATGTTCCACACAGCAGATTTTATGCTATAATATTTCAAAAATTCTTAAATAGTCTTTTCCTTATTAAAGTAATTTAACATGGACTTTAAAAATGCTACTTTATTTGCGTTTCAGTTCATGCACTATTCTGATATCTATAAGCTGAATGTTGGACATACAATTTGGAGAAAGGAATAATACGGGCACATTATCTTTCATTAAACTTTAAGTGAAGTATGTGCCATAAAGTTGTCTGCAATCAGGATAATTTTTGCATCATCAGGTAAACCAACCGAATTCAAATGCTGCCAAGCGTCAGGTATGACCAATCATTCATGAATGCTTGTGTCACCCATGCTGTTTTATTTGCACGATATACAATGGGGAAAATCTTTAATCCTTTATATGCTCAAGGTCATGTACTTTTTCCGATTACAAAACGTTTACACTTATGCATTCCTGATTTGCAAAAGCTAAAATTGTTAAGTCTTGCTTTAGAATCTCTGATACCAGTTGGACCCTTTACTATAGAGTTTGCCAAGGTATTTCGCGGTACATATTGTCAGAAACTAGCAGTTTCATCAGCGTTGTAAATTTGGTGGGATAACTTTTCACTATTAGTGAGTTAATTAACTAACAGTGGAATTCATCTACAATTAATACAGCAGCTTCAACATCAGCTGAGAGTATCAACTACCATGAGACTAGAAATGAAAGGCACGTTGTTTCGCTAAATTTTTTCTTGTTTCTATCACACACTGACACAATTAAGCCTGAATTGTATTATTTTAGTTATTTATTATACTTGCGTCTATTTCTTGTACATACTTAAGGCTTATCTGAGTTCTGAATAAATAAATTTCCATATACACTTAAAGCTTATCGAGCGCAGGAGCTTACCACCTGATGCAGTCTCTGTGGGTCTTAATTCTGCTAACAAGTGCCTCCCTAAGTTCTAAATTTTTGCCGCCCCTCAATTTTGGGTCCCAGCGTTTTTCCTAAATTCTAAAAGTTCTACCATCCCTTAATTTTGTTGCTTGGTGCTTCTCTAAATTCGAAACATTTTGTCTTCCCTAAATTCCGCCGCCCGCTGCAGTCATGCGAGCTCTGGCACTGGTTCTGGGTTTTAAAGAATAAGTTATTCTTATTTCAAATAGCATTAAATATAATCCTCTGGCCTAGCATATGGAAAGAAATTTTTATTAAACTTTTCCTCGTCAACATTGCTTAGTGCATTTAACTTAAATCTTCAATCACCGTTACGCGTAATGTCAACAGAAAGTTTACCATACTCTTTTTGTTATTCAATTACTAACATAAAAAAAAATCTGATGTGTCATGACTTCCACATACAGAATATTAAATTATATGCATTTTTTCTTGCATTTCATTTAAACTTATAGGATTGAATTAAATCTACTTTGTCTATACCACAAAAGCCACAGTAAAATAAATGCACTCTTTTAAAATTTACTATATTTGTTTACCATGGCGACACTCTGGCACTAGGTTCACTTAACAGCGTTACATCTCTTTCATTTTACAAATCAGAATGCACAAAAATTATATCATCTGAAGAATTATCTAACCATTGCCACATGTTCTATGCAAATACTAAAATAAATCTAAAATGATGCATAAAAGAACTTAAACAAACAGTTTTTCATAGACAATTCAGTATTTCTCTTTCAATTAATTCAGTTCTCATTTTGTGACAAGGCAAAAATACATAAAAACTCAAAATACCTACATTAAAAATTACGAAGTAAATCTTAAACATTTATTTCCTTGAATAAATTCCTGAATAGATTAAGCATGATTTAATTTGCAATAATAAAAGAAGGTGTTATCGTTGCTGTTGCGAAGCTTAGTTTCTTTAGACTGGCAAAAAATCCACTATTCTGCTAAGTTTCAAATGCAAACAAATATGGCTGCTATGATAAAAATAATTACGCTTAGTCACACTTAAACAACTTTTAAATTGTTGATAATTCTACAAATATTGAATGCAGATTTACTATAGGCATACAAGGTCTGTCCCAAAAGTAATGAGTCCATTTTTTTTAAAGAAATTTATTGAACTGATTCATACAATTACTCATTATTCTTCAAAATACATCCCCCTTGCTTTAACACACTTGTTCCAATGTGATTTCCATGCTTTATATGTGTCCTGGAAGTCCGTCACAGGGATGTCTTTTAGTCACCTCATCATAGCCGCATTGATGCTCTCCAGGGTTCCCAAATACTGCCCTTTCGAAGAATTTTTAACCTTTGGAAACAAAAAGAAGTCAGGCAGGGAAAATCAGGACTGAAGCGACGGAAAAGTCTCCGATAGTATTTTCTCAAGTTTGAAACAAAACTTTATGTATCCTGGCTCAAAGAGTTTTTTCCATCTTGATTTCGACCAAGCACTCACACAAGGGTTCACTAAAACAGACACTGTGACTTTCCAGGAGCTGGGAGCCAAATGGCACTTATTGCGCTGTGTTCCCAAGACTCCACCCACCCTTCCATGCAAGCAACAATGCTATGTGATGGATAGTCATGGCAGAAAAAAATGTGATGCTTTACTTTCGGGAGAGACCTTGTAAAAACCTTAACCAGAAAGTAAGAACAATATAATTCAATCATTTTTAAAGCACAAGATGCACAATTTACCAACATGTAAGTATAAAAAAAAACTCAGCTCACTGAGGTGAGTAACAGAGTGGATACATATATATACATTTATATAATTTTGGTGTGGCTGATTGCAACCAAAATGGAAGGTGCACATTTACACGTTATAGCAGCCCTATATACAAAATTTCAATGCTCTGAGGCTACTCATTTTTGAGTTATGCAAGATACATACATACATATGTACATATATAAGTACAGACAACATGAAAAAATCTCTTCTGAATCCATTTTAAATCAGTTTTATAATTCGTTTGGGGAAATAGAGTCCTTTATTACGTCCTTATGTACAGATGTCATGCAAAAGCATCGTTAAATCGCATTCAATATCGGTCAAAATGGAAATTTTCGTTGAAATATCGTACCCAAAATTTTTCATGATAGCAACACTTCATACAAGGAAGTAAAAATTGTTTAGGCATTGCTGCATGAGTCATTACACAAGCTGTGATATGCTGATAAACATGCGGTGATGAAAGCCAAATATAATAAATAATGATTCGCTAGGTTGACGTCAGGGATATAAAATATTAGTTAGTGTAAAATCAACGATGTTTCTATGTAGAATATTTCAGTTTGAGATGTATACCAAGCAGATATGCAGATACGAGCCAAATTATTGATCACACAAATTTATGCTAAAATGATTGTTTCTTCAATAATGAGGTACTTTATTTAGTGCCAAAGTGAAATTAAGAATTGGAACTCTTTGCATGTTTTCTTATGGGAGGAAATCAAATGCGCATGTGTAAAGCATACCCTGCAAAATCCTACAAAAAATTTTTTAGTAGTTTTGAGGTCCAGATTTTAGATCATTCTGGATATTGGACATCCGGATCTCGGACTTTGTATTGTACTTTTTTTACAGCAGGATTTAACTTTAAAAATAATCATGTTCCAAATTTTATTCATTTATTCATTTATTCATTTTTTATGCAAGGGAAAAAATTCAGCAATAACAGTTAATTTATACCTTTGTTCATAAAATCAAAGTTGGTTATCAAGAATCAGCCTATACATATATTTATCCATAACTGGCACTAAATCACGCTACTCGGTAATAGTTTCATGGTCAACTGGATAATACACAAGTACTGTAAATATTCATTACTGAACCATTGAAAATTATCTAGAACAATTTTTTAAATTATGTCAGCTTCAAAAACTACTTTCCATCAACATACGCAAATATCTGTTTTAATGCAATTAAAAATATAAATACATTATTATATTAACTAGCTGTATTTTGCAAACTATTCACACAGAAATTATTGAGTCTTTAAATACAGTTCATAATTGTTATTGTACATCTTCTACATTCATGGATTATTTATCATGAAGTTATCATAAACAATGTTTTTTGTAATGTTAAATACCAAAAAGTGAGAAACTGTGATGAAGTGCTTTTTATTTAATAACAATAAGGTGTTATCATGCTATAATGAGGAGAGGAACATTCACTAGAGAATACTATACATGATGATGATTCTACTACCAACCACTGCTAACCAGCAATTCTGTAATCTTAGCTCATCAAAGATATTGATTGCAATGTTTGTCTTTTCCACAAATTTTATTTCAGTCATATAGAAATTATTAGTATGTGAATATTCATTCTTTATTTATGGATTTATGGAGATACCATTATTTAATAGTTGCCACTATATTTTTCGAGATAAGAGTTTTCTTGGTCATCATGTAATTTTTTTAATACATTTCCTGCTACTGACATAATTTGACATTCAGTATTCCTTGGATACAAAGATGCAAGATGATGTCATTCAGTACAGTAGCTGGATACAAAAGGCTTACCAAAGCTGAAGCTTCATTGGTCCAAACAAAACAACCAAGACAAATTTTCTGTTTTTTTCTTTCATTAATTCATACTTTTCTTGATGCCAAGATCCCATAATTTTGAAAATACTCTAGCATTGCACATTGTTTCATTGAAAACAGGCTCCTAATTTGAATAATTTTGAAGAAAAAAAAAAGTGCTTGGATAAAACCGATAAGTAGCACAAAACTTATGAAAGGCCTCAGTTCACAAATTTAATGCTTTACTGAAAGCCATTCATTAACTGAAATGTTCTTGAATCAAAATAATAAAGGAATTAATATAAAATGGATTAATTTGCTCTAGACCACAGATGACAGCTTATTTACATTTGATATACAATTTTATGAATATGCCAAAAACCCAGAAGCAATAGAAATCAGTAAATATGAAAAAAAAAAAGATACACCCATTAAAAAAACAAGCATGCAGTGCAACCTCAGTTCACGATGTTCAAGCATACATTGAAACCTCAGTTCATGAAATTGAATGAATTTTGAAGGCAGTTAGCCAACCCAAACTATTTGCCTTATAAGAATTAATGCAAAATGGATATTTCCTTCCTGAACCACAGATGACTGCTTATTTAAACTTAAAACAAGAATACAGTAAAACCTCAGTTCATGAAATTGAATGAATTCTGAAGGCAGTTTGCCAACCCAAACTATTTTCCCCATAAGAATTAATACAAAATGGATATTTCCTTCCTGAACCACAGATGACTGCTTATTTAAACTTTACAACAGTGCTTTGTGCACAAGTTCATAATCCAATAGTGAAATTTTAAATACCAAAAGTATAAACAAAATATTAAACAGATAAAACAGATAAGAACTTAAATTTAACCATACTTGCACAAAGGAGAATGCACAAGCATTTTCTTTCATCTTTGTTTCTAACCATCGTTCAACTGTACTTGAGACTCTCTAGGCCTCTTTCGTTCTATCAAAATTCGTCAAATGTGATTTGCTATTATTTATGTTATAAAATACTTCTAAAGTAAGATATGGCATTCTGTTTGAAACTGCTTATGCTGTCGCTTGCTGCTATTTTATCAAAATAATTACAATAAAATTTTGCATCTTATGCCATTTTGCACAAATTTCCTGATATAGAGGACAAGAATCTTTTTTTTTTTTTTTTTCTTCCTCTTCTTAGGAGTGCTACTAGTCGTACAATCAGTTTTGTTCTTGTTCCTGAAATTGTAGTTCTTTCTTGTGGAGCCAATTTTTATGTTCTCTAGTAATTTATCTGCATCTCTATTGGTAACCTTTTAGCCCATGATTTTGATTCATGATACACAATACCATAAATAACAAAAAAAAAAAAAGTGATAAGTGTCAGAGTGCTTAAAGTCTCTGCCTGCAACTCACTTTACAGTAATTTCTTCCAGGCCGATGACATTGCCCTGTAAGTCACTTGCTGCCAGGTTTTTCTTAAAACAACTGAAAATTTTACAATCAGTTTTCCAGAAAGCCCTGATTGTTAATTATATGCCACAGATTACCTTAAAACCCCTATGAAAGCTGAATGTTGCTGGCTTGAGTGTTCATAACTCACCATTTGTCATTTGAGACGTTTGGTGTTCAGAAAATTTGTTTGTGAACTGGGGTGTATGTGATATGAAGATTCATTGCAAAAAAAAAAAAGTTTAACCTAATTTTACTGTACTTGTATAAAGAAGAGTGAACTAAATATGTTGAAAATGATGATGAATATGTTACTGTTTGGATGAGAAATTTTCTTCCATAAAAACATCACATAACTGTATTTAGGATACATCTTTTGTCTTTTCTTTGTCTCTAAGTGCCATTCAACACTGCTTGAGACTCAATGGACTTCTGTTTCACTCAAAATTTTATTTGTTATTGTTTAAGTTTTGAAATGCTTCTACAGTGAAGCATGGCATTGTCAGTAAAAATTCTTATGCTGCAGCTTGCAATTGCTTTATTGGAGTGATATCATTACATGAAAACTTTGCATCTTACTCCATTTTACATAAATCTTGCAGCTGAGAGAACTAGGATTTTTTTTTTCTTCCTTTTCCCATCTTCTGATGTCATTTCTGTTCCAAATGCCTTTTGTAGTTGCTTCAGAAATTATATTTCTTTCTAAATGAGTTCATTTTTATAGTCTTTTAATAATTTCTCATTGTTAATTCATGACTTCATTGTTAATTTTCCAGTCAATGGTTTTGCATACAGATAACCCCCCAAAATCACACACACACACCAAAAAAAAGTCCATAAGGTCAAAGTGCCGAGTCTTTGCCCACAACCAAATCTCACATAATTTCCTCCAACCCAAATTCTTGCTTTTGTATGTCACTTGATGCAAAGTTTCATTAATGACAGTTATACAATGAGAAAATTAAAATGATGCTTCCAAAAAAGTCCCTGTGTATTAATGTAACTTTGAAAGTTATATGTCGCTGACTTGAGTGTTTGTAACTTGAGACATCACACATCATCTGAGCCTTTTTTTTTTTTTTTGTTGTTGTTGTTCAGATAATTTGGTCATGAAGTAAGGCATTCATGATCCCAGATTTTACTTTTCTAGCCCAAAGGGGCTATTAATTTTGTTTTGGCATTTTGTGTCGAAAACTTTAATTAATCACTTTTCAGATTGTTGTTAAATATTATCACCCTGTATTATATTTAAAGAAATTAAATAATGAAGAATCAGCATAAATGTATGAATGTTTCTCACATTGTGATAAAACAACAGTACCTAGAGCTGTTAAATTTTCAATAACATACATCTCCAACCAAATATAGGCATCTAAAAGCCCAAATTTGGAATTTGTTTTATTATCTATTTCATATTTTGTAAAGCGTTTGTGAGTTTTTGATTAAGAAACTCAATGATTTTAAAGCGAGGAATGAGAACACTATACGAAAAAAAACATTTTTATCTCCAGTGCATGGAGACTGAGTAACGGAAATTCTAAAGATGTGCTCATTTTAAAATTGTTTTGTGATACTGCTGTTGAATTGAATTTTATGGTTTAAGTGTGAAGGATATATTTAATAAATAAAGGTAACACATAAAACATTAAAAAAATGCCCCCTTGGGCGTAATATAAAATCTGAACACTGGATAGTCTAGTTGAACACTGGATAGTCAGATTTTCACTGTCCAAGACATTATAAGAAATATTCAATAATAAAAATCATAGAAATAAAATTTAAAAAGAAAAAAAAAACATGTAAAATAAATCCTAATTCTTACTCTGCATAGATTGGATCAGTTTCAGATATTACGGTTCTTTTCAGTTCTGAATCTGGAACCTTAAAACTAAATGAAACACCACTTTTCGGAGTACTCGAATACTGGTAACCACTTTCTTTCTCAGAGGAAAACTGTTTTGTAGTCTCTAACTTTTTCTTATAGTCATCTGAGACCCATCGATAGTTGTTCTGACGCCCAGCAATATAAGCTAAAAATCAAATTGCATATTATAGATACTCCTCCTTGTAATTATACATTTTTATCTAGCAAAAATAAATTCATGAACCAAAAAAGCAAGATTTTTTAACTCAATAAATCAGAAAAAAAAATTGCAATTTTGAATAATTTCAGTTCAGAGCACACAAGTGATGTTTTAATTCAACAGCAGAATTCATAATAGTAGAATTTTGTTCCCAAGTGTGCTTTGACATTGCTTGATGACAAGCATTACAGTACTAGTAATTCTGCTGTTTACAGCCTGCATATTTGGAATGCTAGAATAAGAACATACTTCCATTAATAGTGATATTGCAGATGTTATGCCACTACATAACAAGTTCTGAAAATGTATTTAAATTTCTTAAAATTCCCACTAATTCAGAATTTTTCTGACAAACTTGCATTTTATGAGAGCAAAAATTAATAAATAGAAATATTAAAATTCAGAATATTTTATTGCCAAATAAATGTTGGGATGTGTTGGAAAGAGGTATGTGCATTGCACAGACTGCAATAAAATAACAGGGTTAGCTGCAATAAATAAGGTCAACTGCAATAAAATAATAAGATCAACAAATAATGAAAGCAACGTTTCCAATTTTGGCATGAAGTAAACATCTTTATTTTTTCATATGATAAAATGTTTACTTTAGTATAAATATACATAAGGAATTTAAAGAGTTGTCAGAAATTATCCTGGGATTGCTGAACTGTTATGCTGACAATTTTTAGGGTAATTATGAGAGAAGGCAGCATTTCATCCCAATGACATATTTCTCTATGCAGCACTTTTCACAAAAGAGAAATTTTACTTTTAGCCAATTCATTTATTTATATTAAGATAACAAATGTATGACTTAATAATTAGCTTTCAACAACCACAAGATATGACAGTAAAGTTCAGTGAATAATGTCATAGTAGCATGTATGAGAAGTATAGGAAAGATACTCCATACCATGTTTGAACATGTCTGAAAGGGACAGAGTACATGACAGGGAGAGTAATAAGCATTACAGACATCAGTAAGTAATGCTCAACATTCAAAGGCTTTAAAATGAAGCAAAGGAAAAATTTTAAGTTCTTAGTAAATCTGTGAAAGAAAATCATGACATGATGAAGCAAGATTATGATGACGAAGGTATATGTTTTAAGTGTTTTAAAGAGAAGTTTAAATAGTTTCAGGATGGATGGAATTCCCTTGAAGATGATGCTCGGAATGGTAGGTAGAAGAATGAATGAAGATGGTCGAAATAGTAGGTAGAAGAATGAATGAAGATGGTCGAAGATGCCCTTGAAGATGATGCTTGAATGCTTATTTCTTGTAACATTAAAAAAATTAAAAAGATGTTTGCTAGGAAGAGCAATAGTAAACATTAACACTAGAAGAATGCTCTAGCAGATTTATAGCAAAGGACCTATCATGTATGCCTAGAAAACACAAAAGTGGGCTCTTAGTTCTTTCTCCATGATAATGTCTGGCCACACTTGGAGTTCGTCATGGAATAGTTGGTACTTACGTATTATGAGGACTACCTAGATATCTCGCCAAATCCGGCGACCTTTGTATGTTATACAGGTTAAGCCTAACATTGGTTATAAGCGGGATTTGAACCTGAGCCCTTCGGCACGGCAGTCGGCGACGCTAACCACTATACCAGTTGGGCGGCTATGAAGAAAGGTTAACTTTATTATAGGTTATAGAGGGCACTGAAATAAAGAGTATTATCTCGAACTAGTCCCGCATTTAAGGAAGAAAAGCCTTTTGATGCTATTTTGAAAGCTATTTCCCGCCATTTTCTTTATCATTAACGTCAATATTTTCTTTTAACCAGTTTTAAGTAAGTTAACTATATTGTGCTGCCATCTGTTATTTAAAGTTAACACTAAATGCCTCTCAATTTTTTAAAAATTTGTATGCATATTATGTATCAAAAATATAATTTATTTATGTAACTTTCACTGAAGCTTATTCAGAAGTAAGTTTAATAATTGTTAATTATCATTTACAGTAGTAAAAATAAAAAAGATTAATTTTTTCTATTCGTATTTGGTATATCATTTTTTTATATGTATACATATATATATATATATTCGGGATTTTAGTATTTTAAATTTTTGTTCTTTTATAATTGGGGCTTGCATTTTTAAAAGAATTTAAATTAATTTGCTTTGATGAAGTTCTTTTATTTAATTTATAAACATAAACTAGAAAATGCCAATGAAGATTTTTATCTCCAAATGTCGCCAAGGTAGTCGTCATAGTACGTAAGTACCGAATAGTTTATGCCTAGAACTATGTTGGCTTTCAGCCATCCATCACGGTACCTATATTCTTTCAGAAACCTTCTTTCTGTTCTCAAACTTCAAATAAGGCCAAAAATTAGAATAATATTAGAATATTTCAGATATTCCAAGGGATGTAATTTCTCCATGTGATGCCAAAAGATGACTTTGCTACAGTTTTCAGGAACTGTACAATTTTTTTCACTGTACACACTGTACAATTTTTTCATTACTTCAAAGGAATACAAGACATTTTCCTAATTTAGGCAAGAATTTTGGTTTATGAACATGTGGTGAAGGTTTAATGCCACAATACTGCAAACCTCTCAGAAGGTTCATCAATAGAAAAGCTGAAGGCTTTAGTAAGCCATAAAATTAACCTTCTGTTCCACACTTTCGTATGAAATCAAGCCTAGATTGTGACAAGGCCATAACTAGAGACACGGAGGCCTCAAAACAACCTTCCTAATTTTCTGGTTGTGAGCTGTGCATGTGAGAGTAACAAACATTTACTGTTACTGATCTGTGTATGTGCATTTCTTCTACATAGATTATTCAGAAAGTAAGTCAATTTCTTATAAACGTAAACCACCACAGATTTTTAAAAAAAAATTTTTTTGATTTAATTTCTTATGTGTTTCTATATTTTTCTACATAGTTTTCATATTTATGTAAACATTTGTCATAGCATTCTACAAACTTTTGCATGCCTAAATCTTAGACCTCTGTCCTCTGTGACTAGTCTTGAACTACTTCTTTCATCTCGTCATATGTGGCAAAGCACTTGCTGCTCAGAAACTTCTTTAGGTAACAGAACAAGAGAAAATCACTCAACACCAAGTCTGTAAGGTGGTTGGTCAATCTATTCTCATCCAAACGATCTGATCCAATTTTGGATGTGAATGGCAGAATGGGGTTTGGCATTGTCATACAGCAATAAAGCTCAAGAAGCCAGAAGTCCGCTCATTCTGTACTGCTCGTCTAAGTTGAGTCAGGGCAGTACAGTGAGCAGCTGCATTTATTATTGTCCCTTGCTGCATTAACTTGACTACATATCTATCCCAAAATACAGTTGCAGTAACCTTACACAGTGAGATCATCTGCTTGACCTTAAGTTTGACTAGTGATTACGCATGATGCCATTCCATTGACTGTTGTTTAGAATCAATAGATTATGTGAGAAATTATGATAAATTATATGAGAAATTAAGGTGTTTAGACTCAATGAATTATGTGGGATTATGAGATAAACCCACATCTCATCCTCTAAAAATTGATCACTTTCCTTATGATACTGGTTCAAAAAATCAAGAATGCAAGCCATTCTTTTCATTTAGTGTTCTCCACTAAGCAGCCTAGAAATCCAATGTGCTCACAATTTGTGAAATTGCGACTTTTCAGAGACAATTTTGTACAAAGTTGTACCATGAACATTTGAAAATTCAATGCTAAAGTCGAAATTGTGAACTGCTGGTCTTGACGAATCTTTTTGCCCATCGCACTAACCAAATCTGTGATCACTGGTGGTTGGCTTGACTGTAGACATTTTCCAATCTGCATTTTGCTGTTGCTTATTGCATTGGGGCCATGCATTGCTTATCTGTCAATTAAATTCTTCTGCTGAAACATTCCTTGCTGTCAAAAAATGAACAACTGACCATATTTCACAGTTGGCGGCTGATCAATTATTTTAATTTTGAACTAACACTGTACTCAGTACACCACAACTATACCAATGCTAATGGCATCACGGCTCAAATGCGCTTTAGCCCACTGCTTGGCGGCAATTGTTTTTGAATGAGCAATAAACGCGCCAACATGGGTAACTCCGTATATCCGCGAACATGGCTGACTGGGTATTTTGAAGCTACGGAAACATGTAGTTTTCGCGCATGCGTATTTCCTATTTTATAAAGAACGGTTTTATTGGTAATGTGAGATGACGTAGCGGTTTATTCGAAATTCTTACCTGTTAATTTAAGTAGTTATTTCAGTTGTCGTTGTATTCTTTGAATGCGGTGTTTTTGTGTTGAGTGTTTGCTATTTTCGTACCTTATATTTCGCTAAATACCGAGTCGGTATGGATTTAGCTGTGATGCTGAGAGAGGTGAGTGAATGTACATGTACATTTATTACTTTATTGGAAGTGCAAGTTGCTTAATTTTTATATTTTGTTGCCTTTTATTGAAATAATTTGGCTCAGCTGAAGAACAGAACGCTGGTATCGTTTGCAATTTATTTTATTTTGTTGATTTGTGCACATTGCCTACATTGTGCAATTCGCTGATGTTTTTTTTAAGTTAAAACGGAACGCTGTGCACATGGCATTTTCTTGTAATTTATTTTCGTTATTTTAGCTTATTTTGTTGATTTGTGTACGTTGCCTACATTGTGCAATTCGCTGAAGTTTTTTTTAAGTTTAAAAGGAACGCTGTGCACATGGCATTTTCTTGTAATTTATTTTCGTTATTTTAGCTTATTTTGTTCATTTGTGTACGTTGCCTACATTGTGCAATTCTCAGATTTTTTTTTAAGTTAAAACGGAACGGTGTGTACATGGTATCGTTTGTAATTTTAATGCCCTTTTAAAAAAAATTCCTTCTTTCTTGGATGCCATTTTGGTTACGTTTTCGCGGAGCGTGTCGGGAAGGTTATGTAACGGCATAAAATGTGTAAGTATTACAACATAAAATGTAAATAATTAATTTAAACCTAACTGACAAATATTTTAATGATCGTAATGTTCGTTTTGCATATTATTTTATTATCTTTTTGTGGCAACAGTTTCCATACTAATTTATGCTTTAGAATTCTATGTTTTGTTTACAATAGGTTTTCGCGGAGCGTGTCGGGAAGGTTGCAATTAATTGCAAAGACGTTTCGCAGAAACGCGCCGAATTGGCGATTTTCAAAACATCGCCAAGCAGTGGGCTAAAGCGCATTTTCACCGGCATCACTTGATGAACAAGGCATGCTGGGAGTCAGTGAACATGCGGGTTTCAATATTCACATAGCATTCGATTAGTTACAGCAATTCAGGCTTTAGTTTCCGAATAACATTCATAATATCACTTTTAAATATAATGGTTCTTTGTTTGTGCTGATAACTCACATTTCTCCAACTAGTAAAAAATTTTTATTTTAAAATATAATAGTTTTTCATTGCAAATATTTAATTATACATATTATATTTAATATACCACCAACTGAAATAGAAAGGTTTTTTCGCCCCCAAAAATTTATTTTCCCGTCCAGAGAATTTCTGAAGATGGGCAAAATATGCAATCATATGTTGGAAAAAAAAAAAAAAAACGATTTGGTGATGCAATGTTCAGCATCAAGTTAGCCATGGTAATATGTTTGAGGCAATTTTAGCAGCAATTGCTGAGCTGTAGCCAGGAGAAAGAGTTTGTAAAAAATTATTTTTTCAGTAAATTACATATGTTATTTTCAAAACAATCTGCTAACAAAATTATATTAAATAAAATAGTAAACAGAATTTTACAATGTGTTTAATTAAGTTCATCAGTTGGGAATTTGACGGCAAAAACTTTCTTCTCTCGGTATTTAAAGAAGCTACCATATTTCATTGATTACCTTCTTCATAATTGTTGCCAAATAAATATTTCGCCGCAAATCGCCAACTAAAGATTAACCGAAAAATTTACTCAAATTGAAATTTATTTAAAAAGAAAAAAAGGGTTAATATTCAGATACCACGAAATGAAATTACTAGTTCCCAAAAAACTAAAATAGTGAACTCAAATACTTACAACCATCATTAGATAAATTATTCTGTCTTCTATACGGAACTTCCTCATTAGTTTTATCAGCTGCATAATTCTGATTGTTCCATGACCTATAAGCTTGCGTGCTTTGTAATCCATATCTATCAGTGTCATGCCGACGACTGTGATCATAATTATTGGATGAATACTTGTCCGGTGAATTATATCTTTCGTTCTGTACAAAAGTAGGTGAACTGTATCTTTGTACATATCTGTCTGGCGAGACATAACGCTGATTCGTATCGTATCTATTAGGTGAGTTATAACGCTGATTTTGACCATACCTATTGAATGACTCAAAATTTTGAGTTTGGTTAAAATGCTGATCATAACGACTGGATCTCTGCTGACGGGGAATTGCCTGATTTTGCGTATCGTAACTTTGTCTATTCTGATATTCATATTTATTAAATGAATCATCAGGTTCCGGATGCTCGAAACGGCATCTATCACCAAAACGGCAAATACCCTGTAAATAATAACGACACACAACCATTGCAAAACTTATGAAATACTTGAAAAGTTTTAAAAATTCACTTCAAAGTACACGCCATAAAAATCAAAACAATCAACAAACAGATGCTGCCACACAACAAAATACAAACAGACAGAGTCTTGTATTGCACCCGCTAAGTCTTTCTGCACCGATAGGCGAAAAATCAAGCTTGAAGGCTTAGGTGCGAAGGGAAGGTATATAGAAAGGGGACAATTTCGTATTTCAGAGGAAAGAAAAAATGAATCTCGTACATTTTGTGCAAGTTCGAAGATAAGACGAAAGAAAAGACGGGAAAAAATAAAATAAAATAAATGGCCCAAATGTAATAGAGACAGAGAGAGAGGGGGGGAAGGGCCTATAGTAAGAAAAAGAAAAGAAGCAGAAATTTTTCCTAAAATGCGATTGTTAATTAAATTTTTAAGTATGAGAAAGGAAAGAGATCCTAGTAACAAAGATACCAGTCTATTGCATTTAACTATGCCCATGATTCCCATTTTCTCCTCTCAAGAAATTCCCGAGCAAGAAACGGGGCCTGCGAATGGTAGCTGTTGACTGACTGCTGGTAAGGTACGTAGCGTCTCTACGAAATAGTTTAAAGAAAAAGAACCACATGATTTATAGCAATTTACTAACTATTGTATAATGCTGGAAGCTAAATAACTAAATGAATTTAAAGGCACTTTAATGATATAAATTAGATTTAGTTTAGAGAAAAGAAGGATACTTATCTGAATGTTTTATCAGGTTTTTTGCTTTGGTCTTGTAGAAAATCAACAGTGACGAAAATAAGAATTTCCTTCTTTCGTTTGTTTGAAAAGAATCTTCAGTTGATTGACGAGAGATTTCAGAGGAAAAGTAGAATAAAATTATTTAGGGAGGTGAGCGTTTATTGATACATAGATTAAAAAATTTCGGAGCTATGCTAAGATGTTGCCTCCATCGTTCGTAATCAAAGCCCCCCACACAATAAAATACAGTTTGTCTAAAACTTGGTGTACAGGGTCACAGCACAGGTTTGATTAATTTTCTTTGGTTATTTGAAAATGACAAATCACAAGAGGGTAATCTGGCTACCCATGTAGAATTTTCTAGGTTCATATTCTTGTTACACATACTACACGAGTGATAGTTTATGTAACAACTTTCCTTTAAGTTTGCTTATTGTTTTGTAAATTTTTATAATACATAATAAAATGGTCAGTTTTATATCAGAGGGGGCGAAAATATTAAACTTAATCAGTAATCAGACCAGTATGTAATTCACTGCTCCGTCGTCATATATTTAAAAAAGAAAGTAGAGTTTCATTCACAATTAAATATAAAAGCGATCATTTATGAAATCTAGAAATTTTTCTTAAAGTTTTATTAAAAGTTACTTAAATCTCATCAGAAATAAAGGAATTGTAAGGGAAACTTAGGATACTGATGGAGAACAACTTGAAATCTCCATCTTGGACTGAATTTCTATGAATTCTGAAGAATTATATTTTATTTGCAAAGTGTTCTATACAAAATGTCATAAAACAGTAAGCTCAGAAAATGTCATGAATTCCAATCAGGCGGTTGTGGAAAATCTTAATAAATGTGAAATTTATTACTAATTTGTTTTATACTCATTCTAAAACGATTTTCTTGGATAACTTTTTTCCAATTTCATCTTGTTTTGATTTCTGAAATAAGAGTTACTTTAGTAGACCCACTATCCTGAGCAACAAGACTATCCTGAGAGACAAGATTTTTACAATTATTCTCGAATATTTATTTCTTTAGCTATTTCAAGAAACCCTTAACATCTATATCCATTGCAAACGCTAAATGGATGCATTTCATAATGAAAGCAATATTAAAATTTAAAAAATTGAAAATTGATGCCATTTGCTAGACGAAGAAGTCTTTTGTACCCACAATGCTTGTTTATGTCAAGCCACGTCACGGTAGTGAATGCCTGCCAACTCTACCGCCGACTTCGTTGTTGGTTAATAAATTGTTAATACAAAATGAATGTCTTTCGATTAGCGGGAGATTTGTCTCACCTTCTCGCTATTATAATTTTATTACTAAAAATATGGAAAACAAGATCGTGTGCAGGTAATCATTTTTTTCTGATATTATGTAGTGATATATAAAGCTAAAATGCTGAACATGGTTGATTCTTTTAATAACATCCCCCCCCCAATAAAAGATTAATAAAGAAGTAAGAAAACAAAATCTGTAATATGTTTAGGAGACATCTGTTAAGCTTCTGTTTATTTCTCAAATTGAATTTGGATGCTGAAAACATTAAATTCTCATTCGTTTTAGGCTTAGTGGATCCTGCTTTAAGGTTTGGTAAATTATTATATGTGCACGTGTAAACATTTTACCCTTTCCCATATCGAAAAAATATAATTTAATAAATGCAGGAAGTTACATGTAAGGGAAGATTTCAAATTTAGAAAAGATCAAACTTTTTCTCATTATCTACTCAGTTGTGTAGTGAAGAATTCTTTTCGTTCATCTGTATCGTATGGTGTACCAAAGTTTTATTTCTGTGCACAATTATTTTCAGGTTATTTAATTAATCAATAGTTACGCTGGTTGCTTAGCAGTATTCATATGCTGAATTATTGATTATAAACAAATTTTAAGCTGATGAGCTTTAAAAGCAGTGGCATGATATTCACTTAATTATTTTCTCAAATCATTGTGTTTTATAGATTCCTTACCATCAGGAAAATGCATTTGTAATCTAGTTAATAACTTCTGATAAATAAATTATTCGTTGAATGTATAAATATTTGAACACATATTGTTGATACATTCACAATTACACCATCACCTCTGGCTTAGGTGTTACTCCAAAGTGTCACTGTGAGTAAATATGATAGAAAAGGAATGTAATCAGATTCAATTTCTACTCTTCTGTTATCGGGGCCGATTCGGAAATATATGCATTTGTGTGTATACATGCACACATATGTACACTTACATACATACACACACACAGAAGAGTACCAAAAAGATTTTGACTGCTAAATATGGTTGCCAGAGAGACTTCAATGAAATATTGTTGAGGCATTGTTGTTTGTGACATTGCGTATTATTATTTTAGTCAGTCTGTTGCTCATTTTAGTTATTTTCTGTGATTAAATTTAAATTTTTGTGAATTCTATTAATGACAAAATTTTGATAGTTTTATCAAAACAAGATTTGGTGTCTGGACTCTCCAAATTTCTTTGCTGCATGTTATGAATGATCTTCAGAAAGTGATTATTAGAGGACTTCCTGTCAAATTCTTATAAATATCATTGTCAATATGTTATAAAATTAACTTGCAAAACATAGCAAATATCATAAGGTTTTTGTATTTCTTGTGTATATTTCATGAGTATATATGTTTGTAACTCTTCCAGTAGGGTGGCTTCCGACCTAAGGATCATTTGTCAAACAGAAAGATGTTTGTAACTACAAAAAAAAAAAAAAAAAAAAAAAA
>KK115336.1:405652-446438 GCA_000611955.2 Stegodyphus mimosarum
AAAAAAAAAAAAAAAAAAAAAAGAGAAACAACAATTAAGTTTTGCTTATCATATGCAAAATTTTTCTTTTGCCATGGATGCATTTTGCTAGAATGCCAATTGAAAAAATGCAAATTCTCCGTAAATTTTGCACAAAATTTTACAAAATTTAATATTTAGGCATAATCTGAGTCGTAGAATCAAAATATAAAAAGAAAATTGGCATGTTATTTCAGAAAAAGTCCGATTTCATGTCAAAATATCTATATTAGAGCAAAGCAATATATAAATATAATATATGTCCTAAGCCGCACTTTCGAGACATGGAAAACACAATTTGAATTTCATCAGTCGGCCCAATAGAACGGGAGGTATAGAACTGCCCCCCCTCCTTTTTTTTTTTTTTTTTGCTGCGCAGTGTACATATCCATTTGTTAAAGTACAGTCCAGTAACATATGATCGCATAACTAGATATGTACTATAACAGCAAATGCTTCTGCAGTTGCATTAGAACTTGTATGAACATGAATTCTTCAGGTTTCAAACTTTTGTCTCACCATGTATTATGAGTGCCTTCTTTCTGCACAGACACTATATGCTTACAAACACCCATGCCTTGTCTTGGATTTGAACCTGGGCCTGTCAGTGTAGCAGTCAGCAACAATATACCACATGGGCAACCATACTCTGGAGAGAAATCCTGTCATGAGCACGTGTGCAGTTGGTTGTGCATTAACAAAATGGTTTCTACCTAAATATGGGTGACTTGAGATTTCTAAGTCGTATTTTGTTCATGAATGAATTCTTTTCTAATGAATGGTTTTCCAGTATCCATGGTGTGTACAAATAAGGGTGAAAATGCACTTTAGCCCACTGCTTGGCGATGTTTTGAAAATCGTTAATTCGGCGCGTTTCTGCGAAACGTCTTTGCAATCGCAACCTTCCCGACACGCTCCCCGAAAACCTATTGTAAACAAAACATAGAATTCTAAAGCATAAATTAGTATGGAAACTGTTCCCACGAAAAGATAATAAAATAATATGCAAAACGAACATTACAATCATTAAAATATTTGTCAGTTAGGTTTAAATTAATTATTTACATTTTATGTTGTAATACTTACACATTTTATGCCGTTACATAACCTTCCCGACACGCTGCACGAAAACGTAACCAAAATGGCATCCAAGAAAGAAGGAATTTTTTTTAAAAGGGCATTAAAATTACAAACGATACCATGTACACACCGTTCCGTTTTAACTTAAAAAAAAAATCTGCGAGTTGCACAATGTAGGCAACGTACACAAATGAACAAAATAAGCTAAAATAACGAAAATAAATTACAAGAAAATGCCATGTGCACAGCGTTCCTTTTAAACTTAAAAAAAACTTCAGCGAATTGCACAAAGTAGGCAACGTACAAGCAGTCAGCCATGTTGGCGGATATACGGAGTTACCCATGTTAGCGCGTTTATTGCTCATTCAAAAACAATCGCCGCCAAGCAGTGGGCTAAAGCGCATTTCAACCCAAATAAGCCCTGGAGTACCCACATGTTATACATTCATGTGCTGCATATTACTTTTTCACTATTAATGCATAGAGGGTGTTGTAGATGACTATTTATTTATTCAGCCCATAACTTTACCATCTAACTGGATGTTGGTAAATATGTGACTTTTTAGGATAAGATTCTGCCTGATTTACCAAACATGTTTCTATGGCTGCATTTCTGATTGTGGTCCTGACATGATAGGGCTCCAGCCCGTTAGGCAATTTGACTGTAAGGGCTGATCTTGGGGAAACTATGAATTAGAAATGTTGGACTTGTAGTCCTTCCATGTTCCCTGATTTATTTGACATCATTTTCTTAATGTGGGAATCTTCAAGACCACTGTATGCAAAATTTCTGTTGCTTTTGTGATAGACTTCATGACAAGAATTGGTATTGCTGCTATTAATATCTGCGAAATGCCAGTTTTCTCTGACTGTGTTGAGCAATCCATGCCATCTCAATATGAGGCATGCATCTCTACCAATGATCAAACTTTGAACGCCTGTTTTGAAATTGTATACTGTGTCTACCAGTAATTGCACTATTAAGTTTTATGATATAAAGTATTTTATTGGTTTTAGTGTTGCATACTTTGTTCTAATTCCTGTTGAAGAAATGCATTTTACTGTCCATATGATTCATATTCTTATGGATTTTGTATTTATTTAGCTATTTGAATAGAAATATAATTAAAATTGTTTTATTTTCCCATGCAATGCAGCACGTGATGAATTTGAAGAGAAAGCTAAGCCAGAAAAGTAAAAATACGAGAGCATATGCATTTAATATTTAATAAATAGATACCTCATAATTGTTTTTGATATCCAGAAAATAAGAGAATGATCTCGTGCTGATTAAAAAGCTTATGAAAGCCAGATTAAAAACACCTCAGCTCAGTTGCTGTTGTTTTAAGCAAACTGTTTATTTAATGCTGTTATTGATTGTAGTGAATTCACTGTGATATCAAATCAGTTTCTCCATATTTTGAATTTTAGTTTTATTTAATGTTGTAGTAGTTTAAAATATAACTTGTGAGATATTGTGATATTGTACGAGTATCTCTGAAGAAATATTTCAGCATTTTGTTTTATTTCTCGTGAAAAGAATAAATTTGATTAACTTTACTGACTTTACATTCAATCCATTACGAACCCGTATTCATGCAACACTATCAATGTTCTGCAGGGGAGGTGCAGAACATTGTTTAAGTTTGTATCTAAAGTTTTAAAAGATCCTTTATATTTAATAGAAATCACTTATTGGTGATTGCATGCTTGCTGCATATTTAATGGAAGTCACTTATGCATCACTCGTCTATTTAGTGACTATTGAATATGTTAGTTGTTGAGTGAAAGATTTTCATGTAGAGAATTAGACTATTAAAAAGTTTAATTTTTTATGCTTGGATATGATTAAAAGAGTGCCTATTTGAAAATTAACTGCACATTTGGGATGCCTAACCTCATTTTATTTTTAAATAATATAGAAGTAAAGATGGCCCAAATGCGCTTTAGCCCACTGCTTGGCGGCGATTGTTTTTGAATGAGCAATAAACGCGCCAACATGGGTAACTCCGTATATCCGCGAACATGGCTGACTGGGTATTTTGAAGCTACGGAAACATGTAGTTTTCGCGCATGCGTATTTCCTATTTTATAAAGAACGGTTTTATTGGTAATGTGAGATGACGTAGCGGTTTATTCGAAACTCCTACGTGTTAATTTAAGTAGTTATTTCAGTTGTCGTTGTATTCTTTGAATGCGGTGTTTTTGTGTTGAGTGTTTGCTATTTTCGTACCTTATATTTCGCTAAATACCGAGTCGGTATGGATTTAGCTGTGATGCTGAGAGAGGTGAGTGAATGTACATGTACATTTATTACTTTATTGGAAGTGCAAGTTGCTTAATTTTTATATTTTGTTGCCTTTTATTGAAATAATTTGGCTCAGCTGAAGAACAGAACGCTGGTATCGTTTGCAATTTATTTTATTTTGTTGATTTGTGCACATTGCCTACATTGTGCAATTCGCTGATGTTTTTTTTAAGTTAAAACGGAACGCTGTGCACATGGCATTTTCTTGTAATTTATTTTCGTTATTTTAGCTTATTTTGTTGATTTGTGTACGTTGCCTACATTGTGCAATTCGCTGAAGTTTTTTTTAAGTTTAAAAGGAACGCTGTGCACATGGCATTTTCTTGTAATTTATTTTCGTTATTTTAGCTTATTTTGTTCATTTGTGCACGTTGCGTACATTGTGCAATTCGCTGAAGTTTTTTTTAAGTTTAAAAGGAACGCTGTGCACATGGCATTTTCTTGTAATTTATTTTCGTTATTCTAGCTTATTTTGTTTATTTGTGTACGTTGCCTACATTGTGCAATTCTCAGATTTTTTTTTTAAGTTAAAACGGAACGGTGTGTACATGGTATCGTTTGTAATTTTAATGCCCTTTTAAAAAAAATTCCTTCTTTCTGGGATGCCATTTTGGTTACGTTTTCGCGGAGCGTGTCGGGAAGGTTATGTAACGGCATAAAATGTGTAAGTATTACAACATAAAATGTAAATAATTAATTTAAAGGTAACTGACAAATATTTTAATGATCGTAATGTTCGTTTTGCATATTTTATTATATTTTTGTGGCAACAGTTTCCATACTAATTTATGGTTTAGAATTCTATGTTTTGTTTACAATAGGTTTTCGTGGAGCGTGTCGGGAAGGTTGCAATTAATTGCAAAGACGTTTCGCAGAAACGCGCCGAATTGGCGATTTTCAAAACCTCGCCAAGCAGTGGGCTAAAGCGCATTTTCACCGTAAAGATAATTTTAGGAGAATCTGAAGCCCATAACAGGCTTTCAGAATTGAACAAAAAAGTTTGACTTTTCTAGTTGATCGGCAATGTCATATTATTTATCAATGTTTATTAAAAAAATTCTTTGTTGTGATATTCCAGTATATTATTTAAATATATGTTCTCTTTATTTTAAGATTAGTTAAGACATTTTTCTTTTTAATATTTGCCATTTTTGAATCTTTTATCAGTCATTTAATAAATAGTTGTTTTTGTTGATATTTTTCTTATTGATTATGTAGGATTTACAGGCAGATTATCTGTCATTTTAGCTTGTTGAATTCTGATCATAAACTGGTATTAAAAGAGATGCTTAAATTCTGACTTCAGGGTTTATTGTTCAGTTTTCTCAGAGCTCATTAATATTGTTTCACTCTATGGGAGGAGTAAAAATAGATATAATTTTCATCCTTCCTTTCCCAGCCCCCAAAAAAAAGAAGAATTGGTGCATTAATTTTTTTAAGCACAGTGAAACCTCACTATGATAGCTTTTAATGCTTCTAGACAGTTTTGATTTTGCACGGAGATATAACTGCTTTACAGAGGTGGTACTTTACACTAGTGATGTTTATGTAAGAAGTATTGTCACTTTCAGATATTACTCTTATAGAAGGTGATAGTCACGAGAAATATCACTGTAGTACCATAAATTAGGTAATATGTTCAAATTTGATTATTTTTCTAAATAGAAAATATGTTGTTTTGATGATCTAATTCCAAGTAGATTTTTGTGTTTAAATGCTGTAAGTTCAGGATAATATTTGTTTTTAAACACTTTTTTTTTTTTCAGGTATATCGGGCAGAAGCCAAATCCTTTTTGCTCTTGTGTATACGACTCGTTATTTGGATCTTTTCAGCAATTTTATATCTGTGTATAATTCAGTCATGAAAGTTTTCTTTATTGGCACTTCATATGCAACACTATATTTGATGTACATAAAATTCAAGGCCACTTACGATCGTAATCATGATACTTTTCGAATTGAATTCCTTGTCATACCAGTTGTTATTCTGTCACTTGTCGTAAATCATGATTTTACTCCACTTGAGGTAACTATCTTTATTTGCTAGTTATTTTCCACATGGATTTAAAGTTTATGTATTAATGAATTAAATGTTTTATTTTCGCTAATGAAATAATTTTCTATATATACCCTTTCTGGAAGAAAATAACATTTTGGAGGGAAAATATAAATAGGCTGAAAAATTAGACTCAATGTAGCTAAAGCTGTGAAGGTCTTGGAACTGTCATGCTACTAGATTGTAAGTCTATTGTACTATTTATTTAGCCTGTTTGGTGTTTTTCTAGCCGAGCAGCTGACAAAATTGAATTTTAAAGCATATGCTTTTCAATTTAAAGCCATATTATGTACTTTTGGTGCCATACTGTCATATTTTGGCTTATTTCTTTCTCCACACCTTTAGGATTGGGAACAACAACAATAAAATCTTTTGTGATTTCACAAGAAAATCTTCCTAAAACCCATTTTGAAGAAAGAACGTGACATATATATTTTCTTTTTATGAAAATGTTTTCAACAACTTTTATAATTTTTTAGTGACCATCAACTTTAACATTCCTACATACACACATACACGTGCATACATTCATTCATTTCTGAATTTGATTCACAAAACTGAACAGATATTAACTTCTGATATGTTAAGTAAATGATTCAGCAGTAACTAAATAGTACGTGATCCAACAACAAATCACATTTGTGTTAAGATGTTTTTTTCTTCATGACAGGAATGAAGGCTGCTTTCAGTTGGAATTTTAATTTTATGAGGTGGTTATTCAATTCTTTATAAAGACTATCTTAAAGAAATAAGATATTATTTGTTCTTTTCTTAGTAAATGGCAAGTAAAAAAAAAAAACTGATTAGGTGGTAAATGAGGAAAGAATCTGAACCAAACAGGTCACCTGGCGTGGAAAAAATATGCCCTCCCCCCCAAAAAAAAAAAATCAGTGGCATGGCTGTAACATAACCCATTCTTTAAATAATGAGTAAATCAGCATTGATTCAATTCATTGATTTTTTATGCATTGAAGAAGAATTGAATATATTACATATTATTTATTCTCAAGTTTTGTACCACTTGGTAAATTTTCTTTAAGAACTTGCAAAGGTCTCAGAACTTGTTTATTTTAGCTTAAAGTAAGGTAAGTTACTTAATGATTAATTAAACAAGGTAGAAATATTTGGAAGAAATGTCAACATAAGAATTTGTTTAGCAGTCAATATATTTGGATTTCAAAGTATAGCCAACAAAATTGTTTTACATGTACCATTAGATTTCAAGCAGAAAATAAATCTAAATCTGAATTTTTTTCTTTTGCGATAGTATTATTGTTTATGTATGTTTTGATAGATATTGGGGAACATTTAAAATTTATGTAAACTTTTTTTGTTCATTTAATTTTTTTTATTTAGAGAAGATTTCTGTTTTAGCTGTTTTCAGATTGTGTGTTTGACCTACATGCAATTAAAGTTTGAAACCACTGTCTTAAGTGATGTCAAGACTTTTTAAGTATTTATATGAGAGTTTAAAAAAATAATAATAATAATTACTATGTATCTTATGCTTAAATGTAAAATGCGGGTTAAGAATTAGGCAAATCTATGCTCAAATGAATATTGCGTGTATTAAAGTATGTAAAACAATGTGCCCACTTTTTATTTCGGCTAGCAAATTTTGTGAGTTTTTATTGGTTGAGTGCCACTTGAGGTGGTGTTGCTAATGGAAAGTGACAAATTTTTGCAAACATTAATTTACACATTTTAAAACAGTTGTATGCCGAAATAATGAATGCTGTGTGCTATTTAAGATACGTCACAGAAATAATTTTTAAAAATAAGAAAAGTTAATTCTTTATATGCCTTTAAAACACTTTTTGCTGTTAATTTTATTCAGTTGTCTTGTTCAGAAATTTCTGTTAGGCTTTTTAAATAGAGCAGGTTCAGTAAAGCAGTTATTGTTAAAGAAAAAGATGTTAGAGTATTCTAGCGTAGAAAATATTTTCATTAAATTGCATAGTTTGTGCCATTATTAATTCTCTCCTGATATTTAAGAATATATTTAGTGACATATTCATATTTTACTTTAGATATTGTGGACATTTTCAATCTATTTGGAATCTGTAGCTATTTTGCCTCAACTTTTTATGGTGTCAAAAACTGGAGAAGCAGAAACCATCACTTCACATTACCTCTTTTGCTTGGGTTCATACAGAGGTCTCTACATACTGAACTGGGTGTACCGTTATTATTCGGAAGGATTCTATGATTTAATTGCCATCATAGCTGGTGTTGTACAGACAGTTCTCTACTGTGACTTTTTCTATTTATATATTACCAAAGGTAAGGATTTATGTTAAGATAAATTGTAATGTTTCAAATAAATGTAATAATACAGTAAACCCTTGCAGAACACAGTTTGGATATATGCATTTTCGTGATTGTCTCCTTTTGTCTAGTGAGAGAATTTCAGTTATATGACATGGTTCAGAACATTGCCTGCATTACAGTTGTTCTCTTTAACCAGTTCACCATTTGCCCCGAGAGAGATACGTTCACAGAAAAGGCATCGTCATCCGTTAGCATCGGCAGACTCTCGTTGGGGTGAAGTTTGGGCTGAACTGTAACCCCCGAGACATATACGAGGCAGCGACCTTTTTCCAACCCCCACAGAATGAGTTGAAAATCAAGAGGGGTGATTGATGTGTTACTTATCTTCTCAGTGGTGTTGCATTAGGATCACAGCGGGGCTGTTTCAGGAAAGTAAAGGATGGGGACACTTTCTTGGAATAGCTACCCCCTCAACATATCTTAGGAAATCGACAACAGCTTTCTCCCTTTCTATTAACGAACAAAGGGATTTGAATACTGTCTTTTCAATTCTTAACGATTCAATTCTTCTCTTTTGTTACAAGCCATCAAGAAAATAATAAAACGAAATTCAAGGACATTTCAAATACTAGCTAATGCCCTTATTTTTGCTTTATAAAGCTTTTTCTTGACAATTAAAAATTACATTAATTTTTGGGTGCAAAGGGGAAAATATCTGCTCTAAGGACTACACCAGTCTTTGTGTTTTATGTTGCCCCTTAGGGGGTCGTTATTCACCATCCTTCAGTGTGACCGGTACGCTGTTCAATCTGATTTGAACAGAACTTCGAAATAGGCTTTCACAGGTGGTGAAAGTGGGAAAGAAATACTCTGAGCCCAGTTTTAGACACAAAAAGTTTACCTTTGGATGCGAAAAATGGCACAAAATGTTTGCGATTTTTCTAACGGCGAACTGGTTAATGATTGGTTTAAAAATTCATTTATTAAAAAGTCAGATATTACTTAGAAAAGCAGAACCGGCATTTTAAAGTTCTCCTAATTCTGTAATGCTGCAAGACACGGGACTGAAGCCCTCACAACATTGAATCCTAATGTAGAGGTTTTGTTCTTCCCGCTAAACACCACTTCCTTAATCTAACCAGACATGCCAGACATAATTGCCTGAAAATAAATACTAGATGAAGGAAAGCAGAACACACTAGTGACATTTTGGAAGTAATTCAACACTGCACAGAAATGATTAAACTCTCATAAGAGCGAATGAATTCATTAAAAATGCATGCTTGCTGGTATCAACACTGGCTAGGAATTGTTAACAATTTTAAAGAATTTCCCTTAATTGAAAGTGAAGCCAAGGAAATCATGCAAATTAAAGAGCATTGGGCAACGAAGAATTTTCAGATATTGAAGCAGAAGCAAATAACCAGAGAATGACAGGCATGCAATCACAAATGAAGAATTGGATGATCTTAGAACACCAACTGATGGTGAAAGCAGTGATAGTAAGGAAGATAAAGAGCTTTTAACATAGAAGAAACTGAACAAATTCTTAAAAAAAAAAAAGGTACAAGAACTGTCTGATTTTATAATGGAGATTGAAACAGATGAAGAAAGAAGAGGAAACTTTATGAGAGGTGTTCAAAAACTTTGTACACCTTATAATGAAATATTTAACAAGCTGCATTTACAAACAGTTTAATAAACAAACATTTCCTGCTTTTTAAAAAAATAATTGTATCATATACATACTTTTTAAGCAATAATAGAAATCATTTCGATAAAATTTGTGTCATTTCTCTTCTCTACTAATATTTGGGTTCATATAAATTTTACATGCTTTCTTTATCTGAACTAAACTTAACCCATTTTTTTCCCAGAAAACATTAACAGTGCAGTGTGCTAATGATGTAACTCAGCATTTGTAAAGGGTTTACTGTATTGCATACACATTCAAGCTAGATTTTACCTTGCTTTCCACAAATTTCAGATTTCTCGTGTTCTTGTCACCCAAAATATAGTTCTCTGTCATCAGAATTCCATTTATAATATTTATGAAACAGCAGTTGTGACTTATAAATTTTAAAAACTTGAATTTTTTTAGCTTTTATTTGTATATTTTATATATCTGTGGGGGGGGACACTATTTTCAAATTTGTTCAGATGTTCTGAAAATTGGGTGTACAATCTCCTGTCGGAATTATCTGAAGGTAGCAACTTCTTAAACTTGTGAAAGCACCTTTGGAAAATTATAATTTATTAATATGAATGTGAGGCCTTAGAATGTCTTCTGTACATTATTTATTGCTATCTTGCGAACACCCTAACCTTGTGTCCAAATACTGGACATCAGCTGTAATGGAAAGTAACTTTATGTGTTTTTTAATCAAAGAGGTGGCACAATCTTAGATTTTGCTCAGAGTTTATTCTTAAAATATTTGTAAAATATGTTGCTTGGTATGAAAAGTGTATTACAATTTTTACACCAAGTTTGTCAAACTGTTAAGTTTTGTAAAAATCGCACGAGTGATTTTTAAAAAATTAGCTGTCATAATCTTAGTTCCTCAGTGTTAACTGAATTTAATATGCATTTGTTAATATCTCTTTTTCATTAAACTTATTTGATTCTTCCTTTCACATTTTGAAATTTAGGTTCATTCCAAATAAAATTCACCCATTTTTTATGATTTATTTTTAAAATTTGTATTTTAAAATAATTTTTATAAATGTTTTGAAAAAATTTTTGAATTATAAAATTTTTAACATCATCATAAAGCAGATGCATTTCTAAGTACACCTGCAAAAAATTAGAGCTTTTTATTCAAAATTTTCTTGTAAGCGATAATAATGCCAAATGTGGTTTACTCATTTTGTTCAAATTATTTGAAATTGTGAATGATGACTTTTTTCCCACTCATTTGCAATGAGAAAAAGGAAAAGAAAATAGGTTGCAATAAATTAAGAAGTTCGCCAGGTGATTTATTCTTGGCGCAAACTGAAAAAAATCTAGCAAGATAAATTTTTGAATTACACCATAAATTTCGCACCAAATTTTACAAAATTTAATATTTGGGCATAATTTGAATCGTAGGATCGAAATACGGAAAGAAATTGTGTTATTTCAGAAAAAGTCTGATTTTGTGTTGAAATACGTGTGTTAGGACAATGCTATATATAAATCTAATATATATTCCAAGTCGCACTTTTAAGACATTAAAACCCAATTTTAATTTCGTCAGTTGGCACAGTAGAACAGGAGATACAGCACTCTCCCCCCTTTTTTTTTTGCACAGTGTACATTAAAATCATGAAGTGTAACAAATTCTTAAATTTGATCAAATTGAGAAAAAGTGTTATAATTGTGGAAATTAAAATATTCATTATAAGATTCTAATTTGAATATTATACCTTTTTGAAATTTATTTGTAGTGATGATGTGGTGTGATTTTATGTGTGTGAAATATTTTACCATTCCTTGGGATTTTATTTAGAAATTACTCTGTATTAAATTATAATTGATTATTGAAATTATAGTATTGTGTTTACTAATTCCGTATGTTTTATTTTTCAGTTATTAAAGGTAAAGCTCTGAAATTACCTGCATAAAGAATGTGTTCATGCTTGGTATTAAAGCTATTGTGCACATGTCTCATCAGAAGTAGGAGTTGGCATTTTGAGGACTTTTCTTTATATTCATAAACTGAGATTTTATGAGAGTTTGAAAAATCTTCATAACATTGGTTTGTGTGCTCCAGTGTTTTTGTATTTTGAAACTCGGCTCATTCCGTGGTGCTGGTTTGAACCTGTGTATTATTGGTACCTTTACATTACTTTCATGGCATTTCTTCACCTCTGTACATTTATAATCTCTTTTTAAATTATTTAATTCAGAAATCTTGAACTGCTATGTAATTTCTTAAATTATATACTTTTTACCTTATTTTGTATTGGAAAAATTTTTCTACATGTGTTACAGATGCCAAGTCACTGCAGTGCACACTTGTATTTAAGTGCATTTATGTTATTTACATGGAATTATTTGAAAAATTTGTGTTTAATAATATAGGAGTATGAATGAAATTGTTTCTTGTGAATTGGTCTGAAATGTAATGAATAGGTACCATGTATTTGGCAATGAATGCACAGATTTTACAGGTGGGGACTTAGTATGAAATCTTCCACTTGATGTGGGAAATGTATATTGAGTTCTAAGTGTATAATGAAAAAAAAAAAAAGATACTTTTATTAATGTGCTTTAATTTTGTGGTTAAGTTTAAATAATTTTGAATATGTGTGTATTTGCAAATTTCAGTCATTTTCCTTTTTTCTAATTTTCCTGTTGCATTGCTTCAAGATTATATTACAAAATTATGTTTTGTTTCTTTGATCTGACATTTTTATGTAATAAAGACATGCAGAAATAAAAGCTAGTCTGCATAGTGTGTCTTAATTTTTGCTGTAAAAATTGCAAAAGCAATCGTTTATAAGATGTCAGTACCTTATTTTCTGAATGAGGTTCCTGAAAAACGTGTTTTCTGTATGCAGTTAATTGCATGTGCTAATTTGTATTAAATTTAGTAATAATCAACAATTTATGAATGCTTTGCAAATAAAGTTAAAATATTTATATGGATGAAATTAGTCTAGTTTTATTTATTAGAAAATACTTTTAGTCCTTATTTTATGTATATTTATTTTCCTAACTTGTACAATAAAAAATTTATAAGTAACTAAAAAAAAACTTTGTAATATTTTTTAAATTCTAAATTTCTAGAGTTGTCATACAAGGCATCTAATCTGTGAATAAAATTTCAGTGTACTTATAACAGACTCATGTAATTAAGTTTTGATAAACAATTTGAAAGTTAACTGATATCATTTACTGTTAGCCCTAAAAAATTAGAAAAATAAGAATTAGTTTCACACTTTTGCATATTTATTCAAAAGAAAAGTTTCTCTTATATTGTGTATGTGGCCAGTATTATTGTTTTGCTTCAAGAATAACATTTTTTTTAAGAGAAATAATTTTTTTAACTATAAACTGAATTTCAGTATTCTTGTTAGGGTCTTTTAATTTTGATGAATTTATAAAAGTCACAATGTAATTTCTTTATTTCTATCATGACATTTATCAAGTAATATCAAGTTAAATATTTTTGCCAAATGTATCTGGTAAAGGCTATAGCCGATATACTGGAACAAAATGGAAGCAAATTTCTCTGTGCCATGTAGAAACATGTATAAAATATATTTCAAATATTTTTAAAATCATATCATATGTCATTAATAATTTGAAAAATGAACAGCACTCAAGGCTGCCTCTTTGGTGCAGGAGCTGCAAGTAACAATTTGAAACTGTCAGATGGCAATAACTCTCAGAAACTAATTAAAGTATTTAAAACATGTTAATTGCTAATGCTTTCTAATTATTTTAATATAAATTAAAAAGGTAATGAATATTTTAGCATGTTTTATGATATTTTATTGGAAAAGAATAAATATATTAATTTTCTTTTTTATGTCATATTTCTGTAAAATTGTGTGCTAAAATTAATCTTTGATATTAAAAATGTAAATAAAGTAATAAATAGAAAGTGTAAGTAAATTTTAACCATCTCAAACTTTCTCTGAGAGGGAGCATTAAGATAACTAAGGACTCCTTTGGTTGCCATCCATGATACCCTTACATCAATGAGATTTTACACCTCATAGCCCTTCCTTTCACAGATCCCTAGATGTACATTTCAATAGGTTAATGCTCGGCCATAACTAAGGCCTGCTTTGGTTATCATCCATGATACCTTTGCATCGATGAAATTTTACACCTCACAGATCCCTAGATGTACATTTCAATAGGTTAATGCATGGCCGTACATGGCAGGCCTTTTTACTGCTTGTCTTCATCCTTCTGCAGTATTCCTTCGGCCACCGCAGTGGCTGGATCTCACTCAAACCGAGCATGTTTGAGCTGTGAGAAGCAGACATCAACCATCTCTGTCTGCTCTGATCTAACTCCCTGATCAGAATGTGTATGGCAAGCAATCTCACAGGAGGACATTTGGCAACTCTACAAGTCAGTGCCCAGCTGGGTAACAGCTTGCACATCAGGGCAAGAGGTAGGCTAGCACATTACTTATTCCCCCCCCCCTCTTGTAGCTGTATTTTCCATATTAAGCACTCAATTCCTATAATACTGTGAACCTTTCATTTTCAATGCATGTACATCAATCGCATCTATCAATTTTTGTCCCATTTGGATATCTTCTTGGTGCGTTGCTTTTTACATTATCAAGTGTCTTTTTCTTTGTCTAAGTTCAGAATGATAAAGATATTTTTTTTATATAGACAACAGACATTCACGTTTCACTTAACAATTTAAATATTAGTTTAGGGCTTGAAGTATGCATACTAACATTTGTTGGATATGAGAAACTGCTAGAAGATAGAGAATGATTCATGGAATTTAAAGAATTCTATTATGCCCAGTTATTTAACAGATTATCCCTAATAATTTTACCAGAAGGAATTTCTGCTACACCATTTTGGAGTTTAACATCTTCTAGAAGTCCTGTTCATTCATGACTTTGCTTCAGTAATATTTGTGTGTTATCTCCCTCTGAAGTGATTTAATGCAGTGGAAATAGGTACTAGTTGTTTAAACCAATTCTTTCACTTGTTTAAGTTAAAACTCTTAATTATAGCCCTAATATTTATTTTGCCATTTTAAGCACTATGATTTCTTACAAATATCCTAACTATTCTTTTTTGTGTCTTCAGGAAACTAGCATATTTTGTTAAGTCAGCATATACATTGTAGCTGTGATAATTCCTGAAATAATTTTGTGCCTATAAGGACGTAAGATAAAATGCTTTTTGGAAGATAAGTAAAAATTCTTTTTAAGTCAAACCTCCCAGGACCAAGGCCCTTTTTAATGTTTGTTGAATGGGAGGGCATTGGTGTCTCACTTCAAGAATTCAAAACTGTCTGAAATGTCAAGTGGTAGAGGTTTGACCGTATACATATATGAGTAAAACTTTGATTTTTCCCATTAGAGTAGCATAACCAGAATTGTGTTTTTCAGATAAGGAAATATAAAATATGGAGTTAAATTCATTCATTGATTGTAATTTTTCTTTTCTTGCTTCAATTTTTGATTTGGAATTTAAAATCATTCAGCAGCTCACAAGTGCTGTATTGTTCATTTTTTATTTCCATTTTAGCATTGTTTTGAAGAGATTGTCCTGATTTAAAACTTTTCTCAAATTAATTAGATATTTACATAATGAAAGTTTCTGCTATGTGTGATAATTAAATGTAGTAGAGTCACTCAACCGGGATAGTGGTTAGTGACTGTCAAGTGAAGGGCCTGGGTTCGAATCCCTGAGAAGGCATGGATGTTTGTAAGTGTATAGTGTCTGTGCGGCATAAGGGCACTCTAAATATGCAGAAATCGAAAATTCCTCTCCACAGTTTGATAGTAGGGGAAGAGGAGTGGGAGACCCATCCCCCTGGTGACTCTGCTTAAAAATTGCGGAGGGCAGAATTGAGCTAAAAGTTGTGCAGTAACTTGCATGGTACTCAAGGCTCATGGCAACGACAGGCACATTTGACTCCTTGCCATGATGAATGTTGTGGGCTTGTGCCGACCAAGCAAGTGAAATTGTTAACAACCACCCAAATATATGATTTTTCTGCCAATGTTTTGATAGTTTTTTCAAAGCCTTTAGCCCAGAAACGTGGTTTCCACGAGTCTAAAATTGGATCAACCTCATTTCGAACGTCCTGTGCAGACTAGAAGATAGTGGTAGCATGATGCAACTGCAGGTATGAAAAAAGAAGTCTAAAGGAGCGATGTCGAGGCTATATAGTGGGTGCGACAAAAGATTTCATTTCCGTCCCTACAGAGTTCAACTGATGAATGCAGACACACATTTTGCATTTGTAGTCTTGCATTATCGTGATGGAACATTACCTTTTTGCGCCAGAACTCAGTTTGAAGTTTTGCCTTGCTGGCAACATCAACACGAACTAGCATCTTCCCTGTCGAGAGATTTCCCTTTTTCCAGATACCCTGTGTGAATATGACAACAATCCCACCTGATACAAAGCATGCTCTTTTTGTTAGTCAAATCGCACTATGTGACGCTGCCGACAGGCTCACTGAAAGCAGACCAACCCTCTTTCGCCCTATGTTGAAGTAAATTCAAGTTTCATTACAAGTGACGATCCAGTCCAGAATTTTGTCCTTGCATTGATATCAAAGCAAATTAGCTCAAGCCCGAACACGTCTGTTCTTATCTGCTTGAGTAAGCTCATGCGGCACCCAGCAATTGAACTTGTACATGAAGTTTGTGCGATGCAGTAGCACGACTAATGAACATGCCACTAATGTCTTACCCCTTAACAAGCACTCGAGTGATTGCATGCTGATCTTTCACGAGTTTTCAAGGGGGGGGCTTCATCAACAGAGCGCTTTGCTCCTTGAATGTCGTAGTCCTTGTTTGTACCAAAACTTCACAGTGTCGTATGATACAATATTATTACCTAACGCTGTACACATGATTTCGTGACATTTTGTAGCTGATTTTTTGCAACAGAACTGGAAGTAAATGATGGTTCTAACCTGGTAGCGTCATACTTTATTTCGGACACCTTGCACACTGTGCAAAAAAAAGGGGGAGGAACAGTTCTATAGCTCCTGTTCTACTGGGCCGATTGAAGAAATTCAAATTGTGTTTTTCATATTTCGAAAGCGCGACTTAGAATATATATTAAACTTACATATAGTATTGTTTTAATATAGGTATTTTGACACAACATCAGATTTTTTCTGAAATGACATGGCAATCTTTTTCCATATTTCGATTCTACGATTCAATTTATGCCTAAATATTAAATTTGGTAAGAAATTTAAAAATTTATCTTGGCAAATTTTTTTTTTAGTTTACGCTAATAATAATTCACTTGGCGAACTTCTTTGTTTATAACAACCTACTTTCCTTTCCTTTCCTTTTTTTCATTGTATACGAGCAAAAAAAAGTTCACGTTCATTACTTTTAAATAACTAACAAAATGTGTAAACCACATTTGGCATTATTATCGCTTGCAACAAATATGCCAAATTTCAAAACATGCCAATATCTAAATTCATGTATAATTTTGGGAGATATAAACTGTCTTCGCCCCATTCTGGTTGCGTGACACCGTGTAGTTAATGATAACGCTTTTTTTTTAGTCCAAAGGGATTTAGTCCCGAAGGACTATTACTTTCATTTTGCGTCGGAAACACAAAAACGGCGTATCACTTTTCAAATTGTTGCCACTAAATGTTATCGCTCTGCATTAAATTTAAAAAAATGAAAAATCTGCATAAATGTATGCATGTTTCTCGCATTGTGATAAATCCTAGAGCCATCGAATTTTGAATGACGTAATCCTACTGCGAATATGGGCATCTGGAAGCCCTAATTTTGAATTTGAAATTTGCTTTATTATCGATTTTATGTTTTGTAACATTTCAACGAATTTCTGATTAACAAACTAAATGATTTCAAAGCGAGCAATGGCAACACTGTACGGAAAAAAAAAAAAAAAACATTTTCATCTCCAGCGCACGAGACTTACGGAAATTCTAAAGATATGTTCATTTTAAAATGATTTTGCGATATTGATTTTGAACTGAATTTTATGGTTTGAGTACGTAGTACATGATATTTAATAAAAAAAGGTAGCACACGAAACGTTAAAAAAACGCGCCTTTGGACGTAATTTAAAATCTGAAATCTTTCAGATTGTTTTTTTTTTTACAAGTTTCGCAATATAGTGCTCTAAGCAAGTCTCGTTCTTTCAAATGCCAAAAATCATTTGACGAAATATAATTTAACACAGAGCGTAACTGTTTGCCTTGGCGGAAAACTTAAAACCCGATACATATACCCTAAAATATAACAAAGCTGATTGATTTAAGTAGGTGTTAAAAAAAAGTTTCAGATTACAGTCATATTCGTTGATTTTGAATACTTTTAATTAACTATATAGTTTTATTAAAAATGAAAGGAGAATATTGAAGAAATTATTGAAATGTGAATTGTATATTGAAACTGCAACATGTAACATCACACAAAACAATATGCTTACATTTGCGTATTTTGAATAAAAAGTAAAGCTTTTGATTATTAATTTTACTGTTTATACGAACTTAAAATTCAGTTCCTACTATAAAAATCAAATGAAATAGTCTTTTTGTAATATATATATATATTCTCTCGCTTTGATGTTAATATATGGGTCTCTTTTTATTGCAGTCATTTAAATGTACCCATGGTTCATCTATTCTGACAATATTTTTGCTTTTTTGTCCGGATATATATTTCACATAAAGAATTCTATAGCACGCTTTGGCGATGTGTCGCAGAGGAAGACGATGCACATTATGGTTTTCGGTTTTCGGCCTTAATAAGATTCAAATAAGCTTTGGCCACTTTGTTTATAATTGACACTGATCATTTTAATGATTTTGAAACTGTCTTTTGACTTGGTGGATTTTTTTTAAATATTAAAAATCTAGCCTCTGCAACATTCGAAATATTCTTTTTTTTTTTTTTTTTTTTTTTTTTTTTTTTTTTTTTTTGCCCTCGGATACGTACTGCCACATGAAGCCAAACTTTAAAGGTTTTTTTTCCCTTTTTTGTTGACAATATTACCTACCGTAGATTTAGTTATTTAAAACACATGGCTTTCCGAACGTATTTTAATAACTAGATACGAATAATTTTCTTTGGAAAGAGAACAAGCATAGCCTTCCATCCATTGCTCCTTTAAAAGCGCCATTTTGCTCGAAAGCAAACTGCCAAGTAGCATACGATTATTTATACCTTCAAAAATATAGCTGCAGTTAAAAAGATTTCCAAGCACACGATTTTTTTAGAGTTTCCTAAAAAATGCACGAATAGCCTCTTTAGACTTGATAAATATCCATTCTCTGAATATAATGTCTCTGATATTGGTTATAAGATGGCTATTCTTTGTTGAATATTTGCTAAAGAGAATAAGATCATCCCGCGGCTTCATCAGATGCATACCCTCTGCAATCAAAAATGTAATGATCAGGGTCACCCCTTTCTCCCCATACGCAGAAATCCATGGGGCACATGCCTCGGTCATGGACATAGGTGGGGTAATAGCCGTGTTGTTTGATATATTCATTCAGAACTTGGTCATAGTAAAGTGCCTCTTTTTTAGTTATCGAGAAGCATTCGTGGACTCTTTTGCCTTGCAATGCAAAATCAGATTCTCGTTTGCCTCTTCGAATTAACGACTGCACTTCGGGTAAATTTTATATGGGACTTGTATCACCCCACTGCTGCTGTTAGTCGTAGTATCCTTTGCAAGGAGCTCAGTCGCCTTTTTATCACTGTTTGCCTTCACCCAGTGAAGAAAATATTTATTTCTGAGTGGGCGTTTATAGTGTTTTGAATTTCTTATACAACTGATTTTTATTGTTTCTGCCCTTCAGTATATTGCCATTGCCCTGAAATTATATGAGGTAGCCTTCTTCACTACAGATTGTATTGCTGAAAGTTCATCCTGGCAAACCAAATTTTCTGGAGATAATTTTCCTTGCTTTATTGATGGAATAGTGAAAGATGAGTAGATTACCAACGTTGCACTCACTGTTACACGAATTTTAGAGCCGCCCGTCTTTGCTCTTGGGCAGTCTTGGCTATAAGCTGATGACGCTTCTGTGTTGATTGTTACGTTACTTTGCGAGACGATAAGTGGAATGGGTAAAGGCTTGTATTTTGAAGAAAAACAGTTGGTGCCGTTCTATCATCTAAATTCATTTTCGGAAAAGTTTACAGGCCGAGAACTCCTTGCACATGATCTGGATTGTTTTTTTTTTTGCCAGAATGAACCTCAGTGGAAATGAACCAGATTCGTGACGTTTTGGAACGCGGTGTCATGGAATTCTGTAGAAATATTGATTATTCTTGATGGTCACATCGCTGCCAAACAATAAGAATAAGCTAAGCCCATCCATTTATTCAAATTTTGTACCTCGCAGGATGCAGGGCTTAAATTCAGTAGGAGCCCGGCTCCGGTGAATAAGACGAACTCCAGTAGTTTGGAATCTACAGAACTCCAGTAGTTTTTACGACTAACTCCAGTAGTTTGGTTTACTATTATTTCTCATTAGTTTAATGCAATTTAAATTTTATTCGTTATACTTCTTTCATTATTTAATTTTGTTCACCTTTTCCAATTTTCTTTAACTTTGTTCACATTCTGTTGGTCTTCGGTATATCTAATTTCAGAAATTAATCTCTAGGCACTATATGATTTTTCGCAGGATTACAGGGCACTAATTCATACCTCAAAACTGGTACACAGGGGTTTAAAGAAGAAAGTGTATTTGAACATCTGGCATCATTACCTAATCTCAAGAACACCGGGTTTCCCTGGGATATGCTAAAAGACAGTTGGTAATTGTTGGTACTCCATAGTCATGAAGTGAATAATCAAGAACGGCAAAAAATACTTTTAATAGTATACTTTTAATGGTATTTATATTTAATTACGGCAAATTACTCTAGTGCTATCTGTCTAAGGAGAGTATTTCCTTCATAGAGGATTTAATTACGGGGACCGGTTCTACATTATACATAAGAGAAGTTGGATCGTATCCATTATACACATAAAAAAACTATGGAAACGGCTGTGTAGCCAACCCATTCACCTGAAATCGAACTCATCAGCTAGTAGTACCAATACACATCCGAGAAGAACTACTTTCGTGTTGGCCTCCAGAAGAAGATCTGCGCTGTACTAACAGGATATTGAGTTATAAATGTTGGTGTTACAGTTTCAAAACCTTTAAATTTGAAAGTTCTCTATTTTGAGAGCAACAGTACATCTTGTCTTGTCCTAAAAGTAAATGCAGGATGACTTGTCAGGAGAAGAGAAAAAAAAATGTTTTCCTCTTAAATAATAATTATGGGATCAGGTCGTTTTAATCAGGCGTGGAAAATCATATGATATCTAAATGTTAATTATTTGAACATTAGTATTGTAATGCTGAACGTTATTTATAAAGCGAATGTCTGAAAAATCAAAATTATCTATAATATTAACATGACTCATCGTTCCCTAAGAACCAGCCTTAGACCAAACACAGTAGGCCTAGGTTTTAATATAGCATTTCCGTGAATTATATATATGCAGCAAGATTGCCATTTTTAACCGATAAAGGAGCTCAATTGTGCTCTTTTTCCTGGAATGAAAAATACAAAGATTGACATAAAAATACTTGTATCATTATGCATTTTTATATAAGCACGTTGACGGCGGGAGTCATTCTTAAACAGAAGTGCAGAAGAAATTCGTGGAAAAGCGCTGAAGGATGCTGATCTATTAAAAAAAAATCATAGAATCTTTCGAAAGTGAATTCAAAGATGAAAATGTTTCTAAATGGACCAGTTGACATTATGTAATGAATCAAGGAATTTTGTATCGCTATTCCCCAGACTCTGACTCAGAGGAAGCTCAACTAGTAGTACCAATACACGAACGAGAAAGAATTCTTAACCAATATCATGGTGCTTCTACAGATGCTCCTACAGCAGGAATTTATGGTGCTGAAGGAACATACCACAGAATTTTTCAGAGACATTATTTCACAGGGATGCGCAAAAACATTGCAGATTACGTAAAAAGTTGTGACGAATGTAACCGCTGCAAACCTTCAAATAAAAAAATTCAGCAATGTTGATGGTTTAGAATGTAGATCCATATTGAAGAGGAAACTTGGCAGCTGAGTAAGATTAAATATTCACCTTTATTTCAATTGACAATTGCAGTCACAATGCACTTGGTCCTCTAATCGTGCCTATATTCAAGAACATTTACGTTTTTGAACTTGAGGATGCTTGATATAAAAGTGTAAATGTTCTTCCTATCGCAACAGTCAGAATTCAATATAGGCATGATTAGAGTGTCAAGTATATTGTGGCTGCGAATGTCAAACGGAATGAGGTTGAATATTTAATTCTACTCGGCTGCCAAGTTTTCTCTTCAGTATGGATCTACACTCTACGCTAGAGGTGAGGAACCTCTTTGCCATGAGAGGCCACATTTAAATTAGTCAATGATAAAGGAGGCTACATGTATTGATATATCTACAAATGCGACTTTTCTGAAATTATTATAGTATTTGCATAGTTTTATCACTTTATTGCATAGAGTATTAGAAAAACAATAGAAAAGGAATAATATTTAGTTCTAAAAACAACATAGCAACAGTATGTAAAATAATGTTAAAATCCGATGGAAAATTTAATTTAGTGGGATATTTGCATTTGTTTCTTGACTGAAAGTAATTGAATCATTTGGATCAAGTTTCAAAGGTACTGCTTTAGTAGATCTTTCATATGAGCATCTGTTTGCTACGAGAGAAAATGTTGATTCGCAGCAGTAAGTACTTCCAAAACAGGAAGGTAAACGACGTTGCATGCTCTCGTCAGCATGGATATTCTACAGCGTTTTTCCCGATTTCTACGAGATTCTTTTTAGCGTCAAAAAGAGATTTAAGGATACTATCTTCCCGCAACTCAAATAACTCCATTTATAGTCCGTAGAAGCTTTGGATATATCTACTAAATGTGGTTCAAATGCCAGTTTCATAACAGAACTCTGCTCGTCAAAATCTGAAAAATCTTTCAGCATATTCTTCTATTAAGAAATTAAAGATACCTACATATTCATCGAATGTTTTATTTTAAAATTTTTGCTCCTTTAAAATTGAAACATTTTTATTAGCTCCGGGAAGTGTTTCGCAGATCCGAGCAAGAGAGCAATGTTTTGGAAAATGTTAATTTTTTACAGTACTGTTCGGTTAGAGCGGCGAGAGTTAAAAATGCACGCTTTTTTTGCTCCCAGTTGTTGCCAAATATAAAATTATAAAATAGTAATAGGGTTCAAAAGACAAAGAAAAAAATTCCGTAAAATAGTAAATTTTTAGTCCAAAGGGGAAATTTGCCCAGAAGGACTATTAATTTCGTTTTGGCATTTTACGTTTATTCACTAAAGCGTTGTTTCACTTCTGAAATTGCTGCCACCAAATATTATCGCCCTGTATTATATTTAAAGAAATTAAATAATGTAGAATCTGCATGAATGTATGCATGTTTCTCGCATTGTGATAAAACAACGGTAACTAAAGCCATCAAATTTTGAATAACGTACGCTTCCACTCGAATATGGGCATCTGGAAGCCCGAATTCGAAATTTGTTTTAATATCTATTTCATTTTTGTGAAACGTTTAACGACTTTTTGATTAACAAACTCAACTATTTTAAGACGAGCAATGGCAACACTGTACGAAAAAAAAACTATCTCCAGCTCGCGAGACTGTATATCGGAAATTCTAAAGGTACGCTCATTTTAAAATTATTTTGCAATATTGCTCTTGAACTGAAGTTTACGGCTTATGTGCGAAGAACGTGATATTTAGTAAATAAAGGTTACATACAAAACGTTAAAAAAACGCCCCTTTGGGGGTAATGTAAAGTCTGAAATCTGATTTTTTTTAATGTCATTATTATTATTATTACTTTTTTTAAAAATTTCTTGTTGACAATATTACTATCATAGCTTTAGATATGGAAAAGCAATGGCTTTGACAGTGTTTTTCAATAACTAGGTACGAATAAGTTTCTTCGGAAACAGCACATCCATTGCTTCTTTAAAAGCACCATTTTGCATGAAAACAAATTGTCAAGTAGCAGACGATAATTTATATTTTCAAAAATATACCTGCAATTAAAAAAAATTCCAAGCAGACGATTATTTTGGAATTTTTACTTTTTAATTTAAGCAGTTAATTCAGTTGCCGTTTGAAATGTTCTTATATGGTAGTTATCAATCGAGTGGTTTTTTTTTTTCCTGTGTGTTTTTGCCATTTTTCTGTATATATTTCGTTAGATTACCAGTCACTATGGATTTATCTGTGATGCTGAGAGAGGTGAGTGAATGTACATCTACATTTATTACTTTATTGGAAGTGCAAGGGAAACGTACCGTCATTGAATGGTGTATGAAAGTTGGTTTGATTGCTACGTTTTTGTTTGTCCAAAATGTGGTGATAATATGCGTTTGTCTGAAAGAAATGGAAGTATGGATGGGTTTGAATGGCAATGTAGAAAGCAAGGAAAAGTGAATACGCATGATGGTTAAGAAAAGGTTCATGGTTTAGTTATAGCTATTTGAGTATATGTATGTGATATTTTGAGAATTACGAGGTGTTGGTTTTTGAAAATGGTAAATGAATCTGTGATTCTAGAAGTAAAAGTGCATGAGCATGCTGTTGTTGATTGGTTTACGTTTTGCAGAGAAGTGTTAATGACGACTGTGATAAATGATAGTGTTCCGATTGGTGGTAAAGGGGTGATAGTTGAAGTGGATGAGAGTAAGTTCGGAAAAATGAAGTATGGAAGAGCTGTATCATCGACTGAATCTCTGAACTGAGTAGAGAATATGTTTCAATTTGCTAAAATTGCAAGGTGGGAGGATAAGGAACGTGAACGAACTCAATTAATACACTATAATTTAATATGTTCATTATGTAGATCTTTTGTGTCAAAAGTTATGTTTTTTTTTACATATGCTTTGAGCTTGATAACGCACGCGATGTTTTTTTATTTCCTAATAGTAATCAGTAGACGGTCATTGGGTAATTGGTGGTATAGAAAGAGGAAAGAATATATGTTTTTAGAGAAGTTAATAATAGATCAAACATGAGTTTGGAGAGAGGGATAGTTGAATGGGTGTTGCCGGGATCAACTGTGGTTTCAGACTACTGGAAGGCATATGGTGGACTAAAAAATTTAGATTATGGCCATCTAACTGTCAACTACAGTCTTCAGGGATCCCGAGACGGGTGCATACACTAATTCCATAGAGTGTACTTGGTCTGGAATCAAACGCCATTTGCGTCGCAGTAGTAACCACGTAGACGGCGAATTTGATTCATATTTAGCGGAATATATGTGACGAAAATGGCACAACCACTCACTGAATAATCAACGTTATCGTAACTTTAAACGTCGTTTTTTAACGGCAGTTTTAAAGATTTATCCACCGGAAACGGCGGATAAAGCGGAATGAATTTTCTTAAAGACGGGGGGGGGTTCAGGGAAGTTTCCCTCCTACATAAATTCAAGAAAAAATGTATAAAAAACCCCTCAAAAAACTTTCTACTTTCCTGAAAAGGGTAAGTGAAAATTTTTTCTTTTAAGTTTCTTTTTAAAGTTGCTTATTTTTAACATTTTGTTATCTTCTCGGCTCAATCCTAGAAGATGGGCAAACCCAATGTACTAGTAGTGCGCAATCCAGTTTGTGTAATTCTCTGATGTTTTTTAAATGAAAAGAAATCGCTGTGTGCATAAGCAAAACTAAGGTAGCGCACAATGCCGAGGTTGCGCCCGATGCCGAGTTTGTGCAATTCTCTGACTTTTTTTAAGTGAAAATAGATCAACGTGTACATAGACAAAGCCAAGGCAGTGCGCAATGCCGAAGTTTGTACAATTCTCTGATGTTTTTTAAGTGAAAACTAGATCGATGTGTACCTAGACATCGAGTTTGTGCAGTTATTTGGTGGTTTTAAAGCGAATACAGATCGTTTTACACATAGGTAAAACGAGGTTGTGTGTAATGCCAAGCAGCAATATAAAGTATTTTATGTGCAATGTTTAGTATATCGTTTATGTATTTTTAATTTGTATTGTTGTTTTAATTGTAAATTATATTTTAGACATTTTTTATATACTTTCCAACTTTCCAACTAAGTGTTGATAATGCTTTCCGACTTAAAATTAATATCCATAATCCGACGATCTACTCAACAGTAGCAAAACTATGACCCTATAAGTACTTATAGATAAGTTACTTATAGGGTAACTTTATACATACTTTTTATAAGTTACTTATAGGGTAACTTTTACTTATATATAAGTTACTTATAGGGTAACTTTGATCCTATAAGTAACTTTTACCTTATTATTTCAATACGCTGTGTTTGCCATCGTAATAGCAGATGATAATATGAGTTCATTGATAATACGTGTGTGTTCCAAATTTGTAGTATTTGTTTTCTTATCTGATTTTCTTTCATTGTGAGAAATTAGATTTTTTTTCTTTATTAATGTGTAGAATTCTAGTATGCCTAAAGAGAATATGACGTGATGTAGGAATTTAAGAAACAGTGATATGAAAGCTGTGTATGATGCTGAAATGCAATAAAATATATTTTTCTTTTTTATTAATGTGAAGTTTAAAATTTTTAGAAAATAATGAAGCTTGTCTACTGGTATGTAAGGAATTGTGTCTTTACTTAGCAACAAGGTAATTTTTAAAAATCATAAAATTAAAATACTCTAATATGAATTTAAATTTAAAAAATCTTTTTTTTTATTTGCATAAATGATAAAGCTTAAAAATCTTTGATAATACCAAATGTGTATGGAATATAAGTATGAGACACTGCGACGTTGTTTACCGTTTTAATAATTACAATTCACTTACTATATCATGCTAATTTGAACTATAAACAATTTATTATACTTATTTATATATCTACAGAGAATTCTATATCTACATAGAATACATTGTGACATCACAAGCTTAGTCCCACCCATTTATGGACGTCACTTAGCTCCGCCTTCGCAACTTTGTTTATGCAGCACATTCTGAGCTTTTACTGGCGATTTTCAAAAAATCGCCACTGCTGAAAATCGCCAAGCAGTGGGCCAAAGCACATTTTCCCCAAAGTGAATTTTTCTCTTTACTTTTTAATCTGCAATATTCTACACATAGATAAAAGGTAATAAAACAAAACGAGATTCAATCTAAACAGGTGGCATAAAATTACAAATATCATTCAATATTGCAGAAAAATTTAAGTTTTTGAATATAACGGACACCACATAAATTCTATCAAATACGACTCTAAATGGTGGCGAGCAGTGCCCCTCTGGCATTAATTTCTCCATTTAGCACTAGACAATAGTTTGGGTATGACATCCAATTTCGGGGGCTACAAAATTATAACTGTGATTCACAGTGAAATGTTCATACCCAGGATTTCTTAATTGCTCTTTCCAGCAGTCTGAAGATATAATGCTGCCATCCGCGATGCTTCCCTGAATGCAAGTCGTCAATGTTGTAGCACAACGATCGGGAACGGCTACCAGACAACATTCTTTGCTTTCTCGGCATCAGCACCCGAATACTCATTGTTCCGGAAAAATACGTACAATGTTGTTTCTTCTTTTTGTGAAAAGCCTTTAAAGTAGTTATTCCAATCTATTCTTGAACTACGGCTGATTTCTAATTGAAGTTGGCAAAACTCAGTCGACGTCAATAAACAGATAAAGCAAACAGCACTGAGGAAGGAAAGACGCAAAGCCTTAAAACCATGTTTTGGTTCGCAATCCGCCCTTTTTTTCACAGCAAGAACCGTACGTAACAAAGCCATATAGGAACTTTGTTTGACTCAGAAGTTAACTTCATCGGATGATTTTTAGAAGAAAGCCTGTTGCTATGAATTATTCCTTTGTCCTGAAAGAATCTTGTGGCAGCCTTTTCGTCATTAGGTAATTGCGAAATTGCGTAATTCATCGTATTAAAAAGATCTAGTAACAAACGAGAACTAGAAACCTCGAGCCACGATATCTCAAACGTTAAATTCTAGAGGCACGATGTTTGGCGTGTTGTTGCAGCATTTGTTTTCTTTATTTTAACTGACGCCGCTCTAACGGAAGAGTACCTTTTTTTCAAAACGCTTGGATATTTTGCCACATTTCATATATATGCTTCTTTCCTTACATGCAAATATTTAAGTTGTTTTGTTTTGTCATAATATCAGACAAAAATGCAATGTTTCTGCAAAAGGATTCATCTGATAAATTGCTTTCCCTTTTCTTGATAAAAGTTTAAAATTTGTTTTCGTAAAGCTAAAACTTTTATCAAAACCTGCCCTGTTGATATCCAGGGAATTTTGCTGAACCAGCAAATAGTAGATCAATACTACTACGTTTCCTCCTCTAAATTGAGCATTTGCCTAAATTCACGATGAAGCATTCCAATTTACGCGAATATAGTTGATAATCGAAATAGTTCTACCCAGAGTGCCTTTCAAAATGGTTATTTTGCGCAAAGATTTTGCTGATGCAAAATGCTGTGAAATGATATAAATTTTTCCCAGTTTTCCTTTTTTAATAAAACAACGAATCCTTCCCTTTCATGGAAGGTGCGCCATCGGTGCAGACACTGACTAAATTACTGATATTTAATTGTAATCGATGGTTCTCTGAAGTTTTCGAAAATATCAACTCCGCGAATTCTTCCAGTTAGCGTATCCAGTGCAGGAAGTTCTTCGTAATATTGAAAATCTTTAGTTATAGCACGAATAAAATATAAAACTTGCTCCGAGTCTCAGATTTATCAATGCTTTTATCTAAAATAATTGAAAAACAAACATCTTCATTTTGTATAATTGTCCGAAGTTGCTCTGTTATATTTTCAGCTAATTCGTGCTGTCGATCTGTTATAGTTCTCCTTGAAAGAGGCAATTATTTGTATTAGGGGGTTCGTTTTTACGTTTTCTAGTTAAATATTTGCGCGTTTTCAACATTAAGAGTTAAAACATCACAAAAGATTAATGTTTAACTGCAAAACAAATGGTATCATTGACAACTATTTGTTGATTAAGGCATCGGAGTGGCAGAAAAGCAGAACTCATACCCGACGGAAGAGGTATTCTTTACCTAAAGTTTTAGGAGCTGGATCCAACGGGTGTGAATGCAAGTACTGTTTCTGAAAAAGAAACTCAGCAAAAGCTAAGAGAAAATTCTTACAGTTAAACATTAACGTTAGGCGCCACTTTAGGAGGGGGTCGTTTTGGATGGCGACATAAAAGATATCCTTTAAATAATATTTTGTTATAAAGTTGCACATGAACATTACATTTAACTTTAAGAAAATTACAGAGCAAGAGTCTGATACAGCCTATCAGGTTCACTTGGCTTTTACTGAAGTATGCCGTCTGGCTAACCAGAGGGCATACTCGTTGCTACAGTTAGTCCAACACTTTATATTAGCGGCAGAGTTTATATTAAATGATTAGTTATATTCGTATTTATCAACTTTTTTTGGATCTAACATACCTACTGCTTCAACAATACATTCTTTAATTATTTCTACATCACTTAATGGTCTGTCTCTTTTTCCAAGTATATGTGCTTTGTTTAGTTCTTTTTGTTACCAAAAAAATTTCTAGTGTCTTGGCAACAATAAATGGCGCTACCGCCACATGATTCAATTATGGTTGCCGTGGTAACGAACCTGTCAAGTATGTGACTTATGTGTTCTTTTTCTTTCTTTTCTTTTTTTTTTATTACTATAGTGCTTTGAGTGAAGTGTGCATCCAAAAATGCTGTGTATTTACGTGGGCGGCATTTCTTCTATTTTAAGGAGTTTAAATAAATAAAGAAAATTGCAATCTGCTTTTTTTGGAAACTAATTCTTAACCAGTGCTATTTTGTATGTAACAGCAAATGCAGTGGTATTTTTTTCTTTACAAAAGCATTAAAAGACGCCTCTTGATGACGCTTTTCATTTTTCACTTTCTGTACTGCAGCTTGTCCAGATTCATCTTCTAAGTTGAAATATTTATGTTCTTTATGAATCAAATAGCTGTTTATTTGCGTTCTTTCCCGTTAAGTATAGAAATAATCTAACTGCCATTCTACATTAAACGTTATGTTCTTCATTTAATTTTCTTCTCTTACAGTTTGACATTGTACAGAAAAGAATATCAAATAGTACCTTTAAGAAAGCGCACACTTACTAAAAATACAATAAAACTGTGCATTACTAAAACCTCAGAATAAGTAAACGAATAACTAGATTTTCACAATGGCCGATAGCAACACGATACGAGACTTTTTACAAGCACGCACAGATAACTACAAATCACCAACCCGCAACATACAGCGGAATGCTGAGGGGTGCGGGGAGAAGAAAAGTAGGTACTGTCTGTCTCCGAGGGCAGCCACCGTCACGGTGTATTACCTGCAGCACTCTAATTCATGTTATGTTCAATAGGTGGCAGCACTACATTTAATTCTATTAATTTTCAAATTGTCGTAATCTGTATATAATTAAATATTAACTAATACAAGAGCTAGAAGTCGCACAAGGAACTCACGGAGGCCGCGAGTTCTGCAGCTGTTCTCTACTCCATCAATACTGCTACGTCTTTTTCATTACAAACGGGCTGCGCCATCCGTATATGTTTGAGAGATTTATGCTCGTTTTGAAAAAATAAAAATACAAAAAAATTAACTGCCTTACGACAAAAATTGACAGGGATTTTTAATTTCAAAATTAGCAATTTTTGATGTAATGATCAACTTGCCTTGAGGAATCGATTAATTAAGGTTGAGAATAATTTAAGGAAATAAGTTTAAATGAAATGGGACAACAAATGTGTTTAACTTAACAGGCGTACAAGGAAGTCATGTGATGTCCACTAATACATGGTCATTGAATGTGCTTTTGATTTTTAACACCTTAGTTTCACTAAAATGTGAAGCCGCTGTACATACAGAAGTAAGAAATGCTTTAGTCAAGCTTTTATTTTAAAGTTCCAGATACTTTTTTTCACGTCAGATTCTCATCATCTTGTCACTGCATCTCCTGGTCATTTCCATCTCCTGGCTTTTGCCTTGTGGTGTCGATCACCTTCCTCTTCCCAATGCCGACCTCCTATTACCCAGTCCAGACTTCGCCATGTCAAGCACCTATGTGGCACACGCGTCATTGAGCCGGGCCGGCAACGTCGCGTCTAAAACAGCGACAGCCCAGCATAAAAGGATATTGATTGATTGATACTTTTTTTGCCTTTGGCGATACGATCAATTTAAGTTTCTACATTTAAACGGAATTTTTATTGAGTTTTCGAGATTTGTACTTAAGGGCTTAACATTTTATTGGATCATTTATTTAAACATTTATTGGAGCACTTTTTAAATGAGGATTTCTGAAACCCTAAAATTTCGTGAGATGTCATTCCACAAATAAATAATTGAGAATTTTCATGACTGACTGAATGATGACTAGACTAATCGTATATAATTGTAATTTTGATTTATTTTCTGTTTAATTTGCTGTTCATAATTTTATTATATATGTATGACATATTTTTGGAATTTCTTAGATGTTATAAGGAAAATCTACAAACCGTTTTATTAATGATATGCTGATGCTGTATATATTAGACGAAATATGTTTAGATATGTTAGTTTAGAAATATGTTTTTTAGTCCAAGAGGGTGTTAAACCCAAAGGGCTATTAGTCTCAAAACGGCATTTTGTGTCGTTAGACGTTTTGCGTTGGTTCCTTTTTCAAACTTTTGCCATCAAATATTATCGCCATGTATTATATTTAAAGAAATTATGTAATGAAGATCTGCGTGAATGCTTCTCGCATTGTGAAAAAACAGAGGTATCTAGAGCCATCAAATTTTGAATAACGTACCCTTCCACCCGAATATGAGCATCTGGAAGCCCGAATTCGAAATTTGTTTTAATATCTATTTCATTTTTGTGAAACGTTTTACGAATTTTTAATTAACAAATTCAACGATTTCAAAGCAAGCAGCGGCAACACACTGTAAGAAATAAAATATTTTTATCGCCAGCGCGCAGGACTGTCTGTCGGAAATTGTAAAGATATGCTGTTTTTAAATAATTTGTTATTTTGCTATTAAATCAAAGTTTATGGGATTTAAGTGCGAAAAATATGATCTCTACATATAATAAAACAAAGAGTCTGTGTGTGTGTGTGCCTTTCGTTAGTGTTGTGAGTAAGCTAATAGACCCAGGGCCACGAAATTTGGTACATAGGTGTATCTACACAAGAGCCAGTGCACCTCGAAGCGATTTTTTCGAAATTCGAATTAGAATATTTTTTACATCGTCGTGAAGCATAGACACTTAGATATTTTACGAACTTAAAATAAATTTCGTATTTCAATAAATCGATTAAATACGAATTTATTTAGGAAGGTGAGCTTAACACCTTTTCGGCGGAATTTTTTTAAAAAAAAACTTATTTAAAAAAATTTGCTGTTTATTTTCCTTTGATTTTTGGACACATTGAACTTTAATCCTTTCGACTCCGAACTTTAATCCTTTTAAAAAAAGAATTTTGGAAAAATAATAATATTTTGTATTTTTAAAAAATTTTTTAATTGAAGCTTCCGAATACACTTCTCACATCTCAGATATTTTAAAATGTAGTTTTGGCAACAATTTTCCTTTCTTATTGTTGTTGATAGATTTTTGATGAAATTGCATCATTTTGAATAGTTTCATTCTTTTAAAAATTTCGGTTTGGCAACAATTTTTCATCGTATTTCTTATGTTACTGTTTTTAAGAGACTGAAAAGTTTAAGAAATTAAAAAGTTGTTTCTTTTTGCAACGGTAAATTGTTTAATTACTTTATTAGGATAATTAACATTTGTATCAAGGGATATTGCTTATTTCATTGTAATATTATGTTTTAATTATATATAATTTTAATTATAAAAAAGTTTTGCATGATATTTTTTAATCTGTTTAAGTTCTTAATCTGTTTATACCATTTGAGTTCTTAAGATTTTGCAAAGGGAAGTTGGTTAATTTATTTATTAGGATAAGTAATATTTGTATTAAGGGATACTGCATATTTCATTGTCATTTTTTATATATATAATACATTTTTATTGATTTCTTTTTTGATAAAGTTGTTCTGCAGAGTGAAATTCTGCGCGAAATGTTTTGTTTTTTGAGTTTCTTTCATGTTATTTTTTGCTTATTTCACTGTTTGTAAGATATTGAAAAGTTTTGCATGATTTTTTTGCATAAGCCAGTGCACCTCGAAGCGAGTTTTTCCAAATTCGAATTAGATTTTTTTTTTTTAAATTTTATGTTTTCTGACGAAATTGCGTCATTTTAAGACATAATGGGCTATAGCAAAGCGAGATTTCACTCTATTGAACAGTTTAAGAAATTGAAAGATTGTTTCTTTTTGCAAAGGTAAATTGTTTAATTAATTTATAGATCTGTATTTAAAAGGGCGAGTTTTTCTGTGTGTGTAGGTGTCTTTCGTTCGTACTGCGCATAAGCTAATAGACCCAGGCCTATGAAATCTGGTACACAGGATGCATCTAGACAAGAGCCAGTGCACATCGATTTTTCAAAATTCGAATGCGTTTTTTTTTTTAATGAAATAGTATCAAATTGATGATTTTCTCTCATTATATGAACAACAATGGCACACAGCCATTGTTGCTGATATCAGCACTATTGCCACTCGGAAAAAAGAGGGCGATAATTCTGTGCTGTTTTTAAATTTAATGTTTCTCTTGGATACTGGACGTTTGTCTAGAGAAGGCAGCAGGAAGTTGGTTAATTTATTTTTTAGGATAATTAATATTTGTATTAAGGGATATTGCTTATTTCATTCTATGCTTTTTATATGTAATGCATTTTTAACTGAATTTTTTTTTCCGTTGTTGTTTGTTTCTTTTTCTATAAAATTGTTCTGCAGAGTAAAATTCTGTGCAGTTTTCAAATTTAATGTTTGGTGTTCTCTTTAGGCATTTTCCCGGTACACTTAAAAGCCAGACGAAGGCTGGCCGCGCAGCGGCTAGTATTTAATAAATAAAGGTACCCCACGAAACGTTAAAAAGCGTCGTTTTGGGCGTAATATAAAATCTGAAATTTCAGATTTTTTTAAAATTGTTTTAATTACATTACTTATTTTGTATAGCTTTATATTATTAGTTGAAACCACTGTTATTGTTCAGCATAAGAAGCGCTCTTTATACTAGCTATATGTGGCAGATTCCTGTATCACAGACTTCTGAACATCAGAATTTAAATTATATTGTTTTAATTATAGATGAAATCCGCGGGCATTCATCCGAATTTCGACAACAAATTATATATTCACTAGCGGAAGTACCCGATGCCAAATAAGTTACATTGAGAATAATGCGTTTAACAACAGAGAGAACGATACCGCTGTAGTACTTCTCTAATAACGAGGCAAAAAATACGACTCATAGTCATTCATTTTTCAGTGTGATGCGATATAGAACCCACATAAAACGTTCAGTAGAAAAATAAGTTAATTCTTTCTCAATATATCAGTAACAATGGCACGCGGTTTTTAATGATTTTCGTCTTTCTAATCAAATGATCGTAAAATGTCAAGTTCCGTCCAATATTTCACCTATATTCAGTTTTAATCGATTAAATGTGGCAAAAAATAGATCATAATTGATCGGAAATCAATAAGCAAACAAACAGATAAGCACACAAATAGACAATCTTCTTTATAAGTACAGATTTTATAAAATTTACAAATTTTTGATTAAAAAACTCTACGATTTGAAAGCGAGCATTAGCAGCACTTTTTGAAATCAAACATTTTCATCTCCAACGCGCGACACTATTGCCAATCGGAAAAATGAGTGCGAAAATTAGCGCTTTCAGAGTTTTTAATTAATATTTCGGCTGATTAAAGTCGTAGGAAGATGGAAATAACCGAAATGGCTTACCACGAATTTTTGGAATCGGGAATAATGTGTTTAATGTTTGACAATGCTATTTTTATTTTATCGTAAAACTTAGATATTTTTTATTAACAAACTAGGATTTGAAAGTGAGCAGTGGCAAAAGCTTTAATAAAGCAGATTTTCATCTCCAGCTTGCGAGACTTTTGCCACTCGGAAAAATGAGGGCGAAAATTATCATTTTTCTGAGTCTATAATTAATATCTCTGATTTTAACTACTTTTTTCAGAAAAAGTAGACTTCGACCTTTTCCAGGACCCAGAAAAGAGCTGTAGAAAGTTTGGTGACGATAGCTATAGTAGTGGTTGAGTTATTAGCGAACAAAACAAACAGACTTCTTTATAAATAGATATATGAAAATCAGATTTTATATTAGAAGAGAAGTATCATTTAACTAGGCTTTCAAAATACATTTCCTTGACATATATTTCTTCATATGATATTTTACGTTGATTTATCTTATGCTTTTTCAGCATTGTTAATAAATAAATGAGTTAGTATCTCTCTACCTGCTGTTCATACAGAAGCTGTTTAAACATTTTAAAAGTGCGTTTGATGAAGGAAGTAATACAGACGACGCTCATTAAAACAACCGTTTCGTAACGATGGCCGGTGCAAAAATCTCAAAATGATGATACTATATCAAATAATTTCATTACAGAGACCTTTCTTTTTATAATACCCTTTAGAGAATCGTATAACGAACGTCTACCATAAAGTCTAAGACGTTCCGAAAGAATTATTTGGTAAAAATCTCTTCGTTTTGAAATTAAATCAACTAAAATTTGACAGGGAAAATAACGTTAAAAATCTGCTTTATGTTATTAAAATAAATTTGTAACTTGTATATTTTAAGGAAAATTCGTCTGTTTATCCAGAGAATCCTGAAAGAATATAACTCTGTTCCTGTAAAACTGCTAATTATGCATTCGTACTCAATTCTGTCTTTAAATGTTTTGAAAAATAATGAAATAAAGAGGTATTAAATATACAGAGTGTTTTACCTAGACATATGCTCAAATCGAATTTCATTAATGTCTGTGTAACATTGTCATTCATGTATTATTTTTCATTGTCGTAAGTGTAAATGCAGTCTCATCACTACAGGAAGTTTAGCAATTTCGCTCTAAAATCGTGAAGCACTGGCGCCGGATTCTAGTGGGATCCCGCTGAATTTCAGCCATATTCCGTTTGGTTATAATACGTACCTGCGAGTCGAAATGTCCTCGCTTCATTCTCAACTCCCCCTCCCCCGAAATAATTTTACTCTATTTCGTAACGATAGATAGCATCTCCAGTTCTTATCAAAATGGCGACATTAACATTGCAAAATTAAAAATCTCATGTGTACACCCCATCACTTCATGGTACGGAATATTAAATTATACGCATTTTTTACTGCCTTTCATTTAAACTTATTTCCTCGAATTTCATTAGAGCTATATTTCTCATTCAATTAGTTCAGTTCTCACTTCTCGACAAAGCAAAAATGCTTAAAACCTCAAAATACCTATATTAAAAATTGAAAAAGAGAGAAAAACATAAAACACCAAATACGGTAAAAATAATTTAAAAAAAATTTTACAATTAAAATTACAGTCTAGTCTAATCTGGACAACTATTGCTGGGATATTGCCAATTATGGGCAACTTATCCAGCTCACTGAGGAATTGAATAGAGCCCCTGACGTGCAATGTCCTCCGCGAAAACAAGTAATTCAGCCAGCGGTGCACGAACAGCGGCGATTTTTCCGTGCACGAAACTGAAAGTTTCCTTTTGTTCTCACTAGGTGAAAAGGCACTGAAGGCGAGAAACTCACTTAATTTGTTGTGGGCTCCATGCTGTGTCAATATATGGGATAATTTAATAATTAAATGATAATTCCAGAATGAATTAAGCATAATTTAATTCGCAATAATAAAAGAAGACGCTACCTTGTTGTTGCAAAGTTTAGTTTCTCTGGATTGGCAACAAATCCACTATTCTGCTAAGTTTCAAATGTAAACAAATATAGCCGCTATGATGAACAAAAATTACGTTTAGCCGCTCTCAAGCAACTTTTAAATTGTTGATAATTCTACAACTATAATACGCATGCTAACTAAAGGCATAAAAACCTTAACCGGAAGATAAGAACAACATAATTCTATCTTTTTTAAAGCAAAAAATGCAAAATTTACATGCGCATAAGCGTAAAGAAACTGAGCTCACCGAGCCGAGTAACAGAGTGGATATATATATCTATTTATATACTTTTGGTGTGACTGATTGCAACCAAAAAGGGAGGTGCACATGTACATGTTATAGCAGTCCCACATACAAAATTTGAACGTTCTGAGACTATTCGTTTTTGAGTTATGCGGGATGCATACATACGTACGTACAAATGCATAGACGCTACGAAAATATCTCTTCTGAATCCATTTTAAATCAGTTTTATAATTCGTTTGGGGGGAAAAGAGTCCTTTATTCTGTCCTTACAGATGTGACGCAAAAACATCGTTAAATTGCATTCGATAGCCGTCAAAATGGATATCGTCTTTCAAATATGGTGACCGAAATTTTTCGCAATTACAGTACTTCCTTTTTTACTTCGTACAAGAAATCTCAAAATGATGAAGGAAGTAAAAATTAATATATTAGCAAGCCGCTTCAAATTTCATAGTATAGCAATCAGTACTTAAATCATTGTTTAAAAATATACCGAACATAGTTCTGAATTTAATATGTGAAATAAGAAAGAAAATACGATCAGAATTTGAAAGGTTTCTGGGCTCACTGCCGGTAACTTTGAGTTTCTTTTCACGCATGTGTATAAGCGGTGTTTATACGCAGGCCTGAATTTCCCACCCTACCTGTATAATAAGTTAATGATTTCATTTCGGAATAGTGTCAAAAACAATGAAAAGAAGGTAATAATGATTTTAAAAAAAATAATATAATTAAGAAGAGTTTAATTTTAGGAATCCTTAATCTATATAATAGTGAGTTCTGGATACGAAGAACAAGCACGGAAGGTGGAAAGCCTTCGAGACTGGTGCGAACAGATGAAAAGTAAGTCAGTACGAAATACTGGGGTGCTGGCAGCAGAATAATACATTAAATACAGTAATAAATTGATAGAAATAAAATAAAGGAAGAAGATAAAATAAAAGACCGAGAATACAGACAGAACTAGGCATACCTATTATAGGTATATTTCAGTTTTCTGTGAGAATATTAGGATTGGGTCGATTTCTGTAAGCAAAATTGATATGGTTCTTTGTTTTTTGTAAAATTTCTTTGTTAAGGTAGAAGTTAATGGGTTGAATTTCTTTCGCGTTTAGATAGTTTATCTACTTTATCTGTGTGGATGAGTAGGAGCTGGAGAGATAAGCAAACTGCAGCTGGTGCCATCTATCCGTACTCCAGTGGACTAGGAGTTAGTAAAAAGCGACGAATACAAATGCTGGGGTAAGATAAATTACTCGAGCAGGTATTAATAGGGGGGTAATTAATGAAAATATTTTAAATTTTTATGTATTTTTGCCTTGCAGCGAAGTGAGAACTGAATTATTTGAATGAGAAATATATCTTTAATGAAGTTCGAGGAAATAAGTTAATGGCTAAGCCTGCAATCAAGTACTCAAAATTTTTGAAAAAAAAAATGAGACAAGAAACTGAATTAAATTTCATGGGTAAAATTTGGGGAGAATTCTTGAAAATCTTTCCAAAAACTGAAGATGATCATAGAGGTATCAATAATTATTTAGACCAACAAAAAGTGGATCATTATCTTATTAGAAAAAATTATGATCGGCCAGTAAAGGTAGTCGTTAGAGGTCTTCCGATAGACTGTACCATTGATGACATTCACGATGAACTCTTTAACCTAGGATTCAAAGTAAGGAAAATAGCCCAAATGCACAGGCTAAAAAACTAAGGCTCCAATGCCACTATTCCAAATTCAGCTAGAAAATGTCCCAGGCTTGGAAAAAATTTATGGAATCAAATACTTTCTATTTTTCTGAGTAGAATTTGTTGAATATAAAGTGAATGAGAGTGTTGTGCAGTGTTATAACTGTCAGCACTTCCATCACAACGCTGATACTTGCAAACTTAAGCCTCGTCGTGTGAAGTGCGTTGGTGCACATAAGACTACTGAATGCACAGCTAAGAGATTAGATGTAGTTAAGTGTTGCAATTGCCTAGCAGTGGGACATACCGCCAATTTCAGGGGTTGCCCCAAGTTTCCTAAAATAATGAAAAACAGCACTTCTCAGATCACCAATGGCTTATCTTATGCAGATGTTACACAATATGGCAAAGCCAATAGAACCCAGTAATTCTGACGTAAACAAAAACGATAGCAACAATTTTAGCTTAAGTACCTTAGGCGAAGTCTTCAAACTTCTTAAAGAGATAAGTAATCTGTTTAAGGGTCTTTCACTAACTTCAATAGTTATGAAAATAATAGCCAAAATGCCGGAAATTCAATCTACGGAAAACTCAATTGATAAACACTTCCTGTTATTTAACCTTTTTTGAGGAAATTTATGCAAAATAATGCTAACGACTAATATTCAAGATTAACAAAATATTAATTAAAAAAAATTCCATATATTGCACTTTTCACTATGCATGTATTATGACAACTAATTCACTATATTATTGGCTGGTTCCTGATCTCCCGACCTAAAACGTTTAATTTCTTCAGCTCATGTTATTACACCTCTTGTAATTCAGTTAAAATTCTATTTCAGTCTCAAAGTGGAGTTATATTACCAGTGTCTTTTTCTTTAATTTAATCTCTTATTAATATTTCACCGAGTGTTTTGTACTGCCTCATATTTTTCATGTACATTTTATGATACTCTCCTACACTATTTTATGTCACCAGCTCAAATACTCCCAGATTTTCACCCTTGCGACTCGCTTCACACACAATTAATATTTGGCCCAAATTTTCGCATTTCTCCTAATTTAAATATTAACTCATTGCTTACCGTCTTGTACCTTACGCTTTACAAAATTAAGAAATAACCAAATTGTTCGATAAGGGGTAGGGCCTTCGGCCCAGGTACCCTGGTGCTAGCACCTATATCGTGAAACGTGAGGGAATAAGTGTTTCTACTGAAAGCAAATATGGTCACCAGTCTGTCTCAGACAGAGGAGAATGTTTACGAGTAGCGCATGCGCATTAAGTAAGCGGCGCTGAATCGTCTGTGAAAGACTGTTTCATTTTTATTTTTAAAATTTTTTTATACATGGTTTTAGATTTATCATAGTATTTGAATAGAACATGTGGCAACGGTTAGATAATTCTTCAGCTGATATAACTGAAACTATTCTACAAAAATTTTAAATGTAAACAAAAGGTGACTACTTTAGGTTTAGCACCCCTTAAACAATTTTTAAATTATGCACTAGAAAGCACCACTTAAACAATTTTAAATTGTGCACCAAAAAGTACCACTTAAACAACAACTTTCAAATTAGCAAACAACTTTTAATTTTTTAATTACAACTATTATATGCATATTAACTAAAGGCATAAAAACCTTAACCGAAACATAAGAACAACTTGAATGAATCGCTTTTAAGTAAAAAATGCACAAATTTACCAACGTATAGAAAAATGTGTTCAACGAGCCGGGTAACAGAGTGGGTATATATATTTATATATATATATATATTCATGTACTTTTCGTGCGGCCGATTGTTACGAAAAAGGGAGGCGCACAGCTACATGTTATAGCAGTCCCATATACAAAATTTCAATGTTCTGACGCTACTTGTTTTTGAGTTATGCGAGATAAATCCATACGAACGTACGAACGTATAGATGTCACTTAAAAATGTCTTCTGAATCCATTTTACAATGAAAAAAAATAGAGTGCTTCATCTGTCCACACGTACAGATGACACGCAAAAATCATTCAAATTTATTTGACAGATGTCAAAATGGATATTTTTGTTGAAATATGATACTCGTAATTTTTCGCGATTACAATTCTTCCTTTACTTCATGCAAAGAAGTAAAGAAGGAATCTGCTGTAAATACTTAATTGGATAAATTTTAAAGTATTGTTAACAAATATGGATCTAAATACACTGGAAAACTAATAGTTGTAGAGTCATTAGGTTAATTACAAACAGGAGAGATGAAAAATAGGCATTGCCTTCGCCGGGGATCGAACCACGGACCTCTGAAATTCCGGCTCAGTGTGCTGACCATTACACCACGAAGGCACGCTAAGAATGTGGGAGATATACCTTATATACTCCCCTTTTTAAAGGGCGACTAGGGTTTTAGGGGACCTAGTCGCCAAATCCTGGATGTGGAGAGTCATCATCCACAACCCTTTTAGTTCGGGCGCCACTGTAGAGACATTAG
>KK115336.1:465536-484805 GCA_000611955.2 Stegodyphus mimosarum
TATGTAATAATAAAAACAAATTTAGAAGTAATGACTAGCAGGAATTTTGATGTCGTAAAATGCTGAGAAGCCAATCCACACTGAATAGGAAATTTGGTAGTCGAGGCAGATTAACTCTTTATTTTATTTTCAGTAAGCATATTGCGGCAACTTGGCACATTATTTGTGTCAACCACAAACAACTTGGCACATTATTTGTGCTTATTTCAAGAGGTTTGCATTTTTGGTAATTTTGCAGCAAGAAGAGAGCAACAGACAGTAGTCCAACTAGGCCGAAGAGTAGCGAGCAAGTGCGTTGTGGTCAGGGTGAAATCTTAGGCACTGAGTGAATTTTGGTTTACAGTGCATTTTGATTGGATAGTTAATACTATTGTAAAATTACTACTGGCTGCTGGAGTTTTAGTTCCGTTTACATCACCAGAATTATGTAAGAGTCATATGATATGGATTAATCTAGAAATGATGCAGCGCATAGAGGTTACTATTTTTAGAATTGACAACGGAAATTTACGTTGCTAATTTAATCTTTTACATATTCTTTATTTTTCTTGCATATATAATATATATATGATATACATTTCTCATATTTCTATATTCACAATATACACTGGTAAAATAAATTAAGAGAATTTTCATATTTGATCTACGATCTCCAGAACTACTGGACATATTTTAATAAAATTTGGTGCGAACATAGATTGATATAATACAAACAAAATAAACTTTCAACAAATATAATAGACACACATGTTCGTGTGTAACACTCCTTGCAGCCATACAGGCCTCGCAGCATGATGCCATACTGGAAATAAGGCAGTTTATCAGTGCCTATGGCAATTGGTTCCACTCATTCAGCAACGCTGTTTTGAGTTCCTGGATGGTTCTCGGAGGAGGGTTGCGTATTGCAATTGCCCTTCCCAGAGCATCCCAGACATGCTCTATAGGGCTGAGGTCTGGAGACCTGGCTGGCCAATCCATCCGGCGAATATCCTCACTCTCGAGAAATTCGTCTACCAGAAGAGCTGTATGTGGCCTGGCGTTATCGTCTTGTAAGATGAACTCGGGGCCTACTGCAGCCCGGAAAAGGCGAACATAGAGCTCCAAGAGCTCATCCCTATACCTCACACCAGTCACAAAACCTCTGTCAAAGACGTGGAGAGGTGTGCGACCATTCAACATGATACCTTCGCAGACCATTACACCGCCACCGCCATAATTGTTGATTTCATGGACATTGGAGGGTAGGTAGCGGGTCCCTGGCTCTCTCCATATGAAAGTACATCGAAAATCGGTCTTTAAGCTAAAACGGGACTCGTCGGTGAACAGAACGGTCGCCCATTGCTCCGTACTCCTGTGGCTGAATACAGGCCTCGAGAGAGCTGAGAAGCTGTAGTCCCTCTGTTACGCCCCGCTAAAATGGACAAATAACGATCTTCTCTGGCCTTCGCGGCTCTTGGACGACCTTGTCCAGGCGGTTCTCTCGATGGATCCAGTATCCTGGAACTGTTTCCATAGGTTACATCCGACGCTGGGCGTTAAATTAAACTCTTTGCATATCTGGACTTGCGATTGGCCTGCCTCTATCCTCTCCACAATTCGCCACATCATTCCATCATCTAAACGTTGGTGGTTACTCATTTTTACTGTTCCGATGTGAATTAAGCGATTGCTGCAAGATAACATCAAGAAATTCACCGAGGTGTGCTAGCGAACGCAATTCGTCTTATCCTCCACGCGCTTATAAAACCGGCTTTTTTGCTGGCTCCTTCAACACACACACACATAATACGCTTACGTATTTGCCGTAAAAGATCAGCATTTTTATCTAGAAGCAGTGGTTTTTCCTTCAGTTCAGTTCTTTTCATGCAATTCGATAAAATATGCAAACTCTCTTAATTTATTTCCCTAGTGTATGTATGTAAGATATAAGAAAATAGGATAGCTGCTTTGAAAACTAATTAGTGATTTAAAATTAACTTTCTTAATTTGGTGATCTGCGACTTAGTTCATCTGTTCTCCCGAATTCGAGATCTTTCGACGTTACGTTATAAGGTATATCTCCCACATTCTTAGCGTGCCTTCGTGGTGTAATGGTCAGCACACTGAGCCGGTATTTCAGAGGTCCGTGGTTCGATCCCCGGCGAAGGCAATGCATATTTTTCATCTCTCTTGTTCCAAAAAAATACCTGATGTCTCTACACTGGCGCCCGAACTAAAAAGGGTTATGGATGATGACTCTCCACACCCAGGATTTGGCGAGTAGGTCCCCTAAAACCCTAGTCGCCCTTTAAAAAGGGGAGTATATAAGGTATATCTCCCACATTCTTAGCGTGCCTTCGTGGTGTAATGGTCAGCACACTGAGCCGGTATTTCAGAGGTCCGTGGTTCGATTCCCGGCGAAGGAATTGCATATTTTTCATGTCTCCTGCTTCGTAAAAACCTAATGTCTACAACGTAACGTTGCTTGAAAAGTGAAACCAAAACTGATATTAACCAATCATAGCTGTCTGTAGAACCGCACCTACTCTGGTATAAATACTCTGGTGAGCTAATAGCACCTTGCACCTTGCAAATGACTCTACGCTTTGCTTCCCCCGTCTAAAGTGCCTTCGTTTTAATTCTAAGAATCAATGTAAATAGCAATTTATCATCTTTCATTATGATTGAATCATTGAAATTTATCCAATTTCATTATGATTGGATAAACATCTATGGAGATGATTTTATATGTGTGAAAATAAAGACTGGAAATTCTTCAGGTTCATACTTTGTAATCTTCATATGTAAGCCTTCACACTCAGCTACGACGACTGCAAACTAATTCTTCTTTCTACACTCATTGAAATCATCAGATGTATATATATATATGTGTGTGTATAATACAAGTGGATTCACTATATATCTATCGTAAATCCACTCGCGGAGGCCACCTTTCAAATTAATTTTATTTCTAACAACATAAAAAGTTTCGATACATTCTTCTCCAAGAAGACTATTAATATATAGTTGGCCTTCATAAAACTTTATGATAACAAAAGATTTCCTGAGCTACGAATATATAGATATCGTATGATATGAAGATTTCCTAATATCTATCTATCGATAAAAACAGTATACATAGTATATACAGGGTGTTTTTAAATAAATGGTGCGGTTTTAAAAATTAGTAACAAATCGATGTTATCCGTGTAATACCTACACCGTAAGCATTGGCAACTGTTCAAGTTTTTTATATGCTAACTGCTGTTTGTTTGTTGTGCTTGCTTTTCCGCTGCAGCTCCAATTTCCAAGATGGCACCGCAATAAGAAAAGTCTTTATGCGTGCTCCGTTTTGATATATCCAGATATGTGGTTTCAGTGCAGCTTGAGTTACGTGGTTTTTTGAGCGGTGTCCCTTGAGAAAGTGCACGGTGATTATCATTGTAGTAGTTGTATTTAAATTTTAATATGGATTTTATTGTGCACTGAAAGAGGGCTTAGACCCCATTCTAGCAGGTTTTTAAAAAGACAAGGAACATAAGCCTATCCGTAAATTTTAGAACTGCCTACAATGGATTCCGCTACTTCCGACAAACTGTTTCCAAGCAAGTAATCGGAGGTGGGAGAGAAGAAGTATTCATGTCTTCAGTATTCCAATAAAGTTCAGAAATCTATCAAATGTGTCTCTGATACTTTGAAGCGATCAAGATTTTAGGGTTACGCGCTCTTATTACCATATTTCTGAAAGAAAATTTTTAGAGACACTTATATATTATAAAATCTCTAATTTTATTTTCATTCTTACAAATGAAGAATACTTAATGAATGAAATGTGTTGCTTTGCTACAAGTAAGTCATTCTATACAAAGCCCGTTTCAATACGGATAATGTAATTGTTTCGGCAATGTGTGTATTCCATCCTAGCTAACAGCGGTACGTTTGTTAGCTCACGTGCAACTTTTCCCCGAATGTTATGGCCGACATACTGGACAGAAGGTTCGTTGCTCTTCTTTACTCCTGACCCACAGTCCCACTGACCTTTCCCACTTCTTCCACGACCCCCGCACAGCCTCGAATTTATGTTGAAAGCTTACTCAGAATAGAAAAAGCCATTTAACATTTTTGAAATTGCGATAAATGGAATCTAAGATAGCTATATAAGTAAATATGTAAATATGCAAATGAGAAATTAATATGTCTAATCTTTTATATAAATGAATTTATATTATACAAAACTACGTAGTGTATTTAAGAAAACTGAAGCTCAGTTAGATTTTAAACCCTTTAAATTGCAAACTCTGCAAAATCATCAAATTTTTCATTCTCAGATACCGATCTTAAGGGAAAACCGATTTTTAATGAGAATCGAAATTTTCTCCTTCTGCTATAACAATTTCGCAATTAATTTTTTGTTACGAAATAGAGGTAAGCAATTTTTTATAAGCATTCTATTGCAAATTACAATAATTTTACAAGAAGCCAAAAATCTTTCCAATAATTAAAGGATAGCGTAATATTATTTTATTGAAATATAAATGGAATATAGGAATCTGGCAAATTCATTATGAGGCCCTAAGTGTGATATTAAATAATAAGAAGGCAGAATTTTCTTACTATGCATATATGTCTTATAAGATATTTTCTCACTCCTTTCCGCAGGGCGTACCTTAAAGCACGCTCGACGCGTATTTGGGAGACCCAGAGTTCGAATCCAAGCCAAGGCATTGCACATTTTTTACATTCTTGCGTCGATATAGCGTAATGCCTCTACATGTGGCGCCCGAGCGGAAAAGGAAGTGGACGATAATTCGTCGCCACAAGGATTTGGAGACTGGATCCCCTCATCACCAGTAGCCTTTTAAAAGGGAGAATGTATAAAGCATTTTCTCCCCCTTTCCGTGTTCCTTCGTGGTGTTACTGGAAGCCCACTCGACGCGTATTCGAGAGCAAATCTTGTCGAAGTTCGAATTGCAATTGAGTTCAAATCCCGGCAAGGCCACTGCAGATTTCTTCAGTTCCCTGACATCGAAAAAATTCTAAATGACTCTATAAGTGGGGCCCGAAGTAGAAGGTGGTGGCCCACAATTCATCAGGATTTGGCGTTTGGGTCCTCTAACTCTCCAGTCGCACTTTAAAAGAGAAATGTATAATGCATTTCCACCCCCTCGTTTCCTCATTCCTTCGTGGCGTAACTGGAGGCATGCTCAGCGCGTATTCGAGAGGTCTAGCTTTCGAATCACAGCGATGGCACTGTACGTTTTTCCGTATCATGCATCGATATGAAACCGTTGCAGCAATGTAACGGAAGTGTCAATGAACATTTCTTTAATAAGCATTCAAGCTGAGACTGTAGGCTCTTAGTAATCATTATTAAGATATGTCTGAAATATATGTATGACGTGTCAACAATAATACGGACCTAATATTTGGCTTCATTATAAATCATCCTGCATCGTAATAGGTATCCGAAATGAAGTATAGATGTTCTATTAAGCAACAAATATTTTAAATATAGTAATCAGCGATCAGCTAAAACAATATGACTGTGCTTGTTATGAGAGTTATCTCACCAGAATTGGTTATTTGTGCATGTAATAGGGAATGCAGCTAATTCAAACGGTTTTGATAAAGATCAGATTGTGGCGGCCCGAAGGCAATGCCAGGGAACCGGTAGTAAACGTCAAAACGTTCGATCTTCATTAATCAACGAATGCGGACATCGGAGACCCTCGCATATGGTGAAGGCAAACAGGCAGATTTCCAGTATCTCAGTTGATATTTGAAAATGGCGCAGGTGCAAGCACAAGTGTATATGAATGCACATTTCATCGGGCTTTGTTGCTCGATATGGAATTCTACAACTGACTTCCCTTTGATATGCCTCTCTTAACCCACCATCGTCGACATTTGCCACAAGTATGTGTTTGCAGCAAGTTGTATTTGGACCATGCATAGAATCGAAGGAATTATGATTTCGTTTACTTCACATTGATAGTCTTGTCAGGGAACGCCATCTTTTAGGCGAACGCTTTTTTATTATATGCAGCTTAAGTGTCTGTTTGTCGCCGATAGTTTATTGGTTGCTTGGGCAACTGAAGTAGCCAATGGGGTGAACTTGCCATGGCATTCAAATAGTAAAATAAATTTTATCACAATAGTTATCATTGTTTTAATTAAATTATCATGACATTTAAATATTTTTAATTCGTACAATTGTTGCTTAATATGCATTTAACTATATTAACATATGAATTACCGAGAAACTTGCAAACGTTGAGAAATTAAAGGAGACGAAACCAACTAACGATTTGTGCGTAGTACATCTCATCAGGTACGTTTACTCAAACTCTTATGCTAAATATCCTTTCGCGTAGAGATTTTAAAAATTTCCCAATTTTATTTCGACATTCTATTTTAAACTGAATTTTCAGCTGAACGTAAATTGAGAGTGTCAGGGGAAACGTGAACATTTGTTTGAATTAGCAATTATCTGTTTCTGAAATGGTTTACAACTAAACGCAAATTGAGCGTGTCAGGGGTGAGGTGAACATTTGTTTGTATTAGCAATCATCTGTTTTTGAAACAATTTAAGGCTGAACGCAAATTGAGCGTGTTAAGGGGAAGGTGAACATTTGCTTGCATTGGAAATCATCCTTTTTACATTAAAACTACGTCTTAACGTAATTTTTTTTAAGAATGCCTCCTAGAAAATACATCACTGAAGAGGAGAGAAAAGCAGCTAAAGCTGCAGAAGAACGGCTTTCTCGACAAAAAGAAACCACTGAGCACAGAAAGAAATGTACCGCCGGTGGTTTCTTTCATTGCATTCTACTTTAAGCAATTAAGCAAGTAGAAGGAGGAAACCCCGTGGGGCAATAAGCAAAGTGGCGTCCTCGCCGCCTGCCCTGGGTAATTCAGTTTGAATTAGCAGACACCTTTGCAGAAATCATTTTAATTACAATTTATAATATATAGAACAGCGGTCATTTCGTATGACCGCCGGGTTTTCTAGTATCAATATATGTACCGTGGGATGTAATCAAGCCAATAATGAAGACGTCAAGTCTTGGGGTGATCTTATGGGCCTCTCTGGGTTTGGAGGTTATTCTAAAGCACATCATGACAACTGAGGCTTGTGTGAATAGTTTCACTGATCAGTTATACCCTTTCACGGCTTCTGTCTTTGCCTTCCGGAAATGGAATATTCTAGTAGAAGAGTATTTCTATCATAAGGAGAGAATCATGGTAAAGTGGTCTGAGGAACATGCTAATGAATTCCGTTTGATATCTTGGCTTTTTAAGTTGGACACTATTAGTTCTATTAGCCCATCTGTGATGTGGCAGAGGACCAACTCAGAATTCAGAAACCGCCTTGTAATTTACTGGAATTGAGTGGCTTTTAATTGCAGATCCAGGATAATTTTCCTCCGACGCCTTATCAAGAGCATGTAAAATCCATACCATCCCCGAAGGTCTGCAGCTACTTTGAGTACCAAATGTGAAGCTACTCGGTTAGATTAGTGGCTATAATGTTTTGCTGATAAGTGAACATTCGCGAAATAAATTTATTTGTTAAGAGAATAAAAGCTTTATAAGTAATATTATTGTACTATAAGTAAAAATGCTACTATAAGTAGTAATTTCTGTTCGAAGACTTGATTAATAGTTGTCGCCCAGTTTTTTTTTTCATTTTATTATTTCACTTTCACTAGTTAGAGGTTTAAATTAACTCTTTCAAGAATTCTAAAACAAAAAGACTTTAAAAATCCTATTTTTTACTTATTTAAAATAATTTTAACTTTTTAGACCTGTTGCTCAAATTTAATTGTTTTTTTTTGTTTTCCAAAGATTATAAAATTCCAAAATTGTTGGTCATATAGCGTATTTTTATAGCATTTACAGTAAAATTCTAAACTGCAAGCATTTAAATTAAATTCCAGTTTTATTATTAATCCAAAGGGGCCATTTGCCGAGAAAGACTATTAATTTCGTTTTGGCATTTTGCGTTGATTCACTGAAAGCGTTGTTTCACTTTTCAAATTATTGCCACCAAATATTATCGCCTTGTATTATATTTAAAGAAATTAAATAATAAAGAATCTGCATAAATGTACGGCTATTTTTTTCAACCTCTGATGGGCTATAAAGAAAAGGCGAGTGAATATACAAAAAAGATTTTATTACCAAAAGCTACTCGGTACAATACAGGTTATTTCTCTACATAATCACCTTGACAATTGAGGCATTTGTCATATCTGTGAACAAGCTTTGCAACACCCTCTTCATAAAATGTCCCCGCCAATGATTGGAAGGGAGTTGTGACGGTTTCTTTCAGCTCCACGTCATTTCGGAAGCGCTTCCTGCCAAGCCACTGTTTCAGTTCAGGGAACAGATGAAAGTCACTCGGCGCTAGGTCGGGACTATATGGTGGATGTTCGAAAATGTCCCATTGAAATTGTTGAAGGAGCTGTTGGGTTACACGAACGCTGTGAGGACGGGCATTGTCGTGGATCAGAATAATTTCAGAAGTCAGCATGCCTCTTCGTTTGTTTTGAATAGCTCTCCGTAAGTGTCGCAAAGTTTCACAATATGAATCTGCATTAATTGTTGTTCCAGGCTGCATAAACTCCACAAGCAACACACCTTTTTGGTCCCAAAAACAGTTGCCATAACCTTACGGTTGTTTGAATTTTGTGGGTCTCTTTGGAGAATTTGTGTGCATCCATAGTTGTGATTGTCGTTTCGTTTCGGGTATGTCATATTGAACTCATGTCTCATCACCTGTCACAATGGATTTCGGAGGTTGAAAAAAAAACAACTCTCGTATATATGTTTCTCGCACTGTGATAAAACAACAGTGCCTAGAGCCATCAAATTTTGAATATTGAACGTTTTCACTCGAATATGGGCATATGGAAGCCCAAATTTGGAATTTGTTTTATTATCGATTTCGCATTTTGTAAAACTTTAACGAATTTTTGATAAACAAACTGAAGGATTTCAAAGCGAGCAGTGGCAACGTTGTACGGAAAAAAACATTTTTATCTCCAGCGCGTGAGACTGTGTATCGGAAATTTTAAAGATATGCTCATTTGAAAATTATTTTGCGATAAAATTATGCGATATTGCTTGAACTGAATTTTATGGTTTAAGTGCGAAGAATATGATATTTAATAAATAAAGGTAACACAGCGATATTGCTTGAACTGAATTTTATGGTTTAAGTGCGAAGAATATGATATTTAATAAATAAAGGTAACACACAAAATGTTAAAAAAAAAACGTCCTTTTGGACGCAATTTAAAATCTGAAACCTTTCATATTTTCCTTTTTAAAAAAAATTTAATTTCAAAGTCGAAAATATGTTTGTTATGCAGATTAATAAGATGCTAGTTAAGTTTTGTATTCAATATTTGGGAAGTCGGCATAAGTATTCAAAATTATGACTCCATTGGTACTTACATCTTTATTTATTTACTTATTTACCAGTTAAAAATATCTAAGTACAGGAAAGAAACATATCATGATGATACAAACTCAAACATCAAATATATAATAATTGTTGTTTCAATCTTATCGTTACTATAGCAGCTCGTTACTATGCAATGAATTTAATTGTTGCCACAAATATAATATTTGTTGGTATATCTCCTATAAATAGCTGGAAAAAATAATTTTAATTTTGTACAGTTATCCAAAAGTATAAGGTATAATAATATATTAAAAAAGACAGAGATATTTAAGGCTTGAAATCAAGCATATTTTCCGAGACAGAACCTCACCTTGTTGTTTTTAAGTCACCCACTTCAAGGCTATGAAGAAAGGTCTTTTAATTTCCTCTTCGCCTACTTCATTTTATCGTCCTTCGCGTTATTTTGAGACATTTTTGTAAATAATTGCACTTCATTATACTTCATTGGTTACTAGAGTGCTGCTGAAGTTACCCCAAACTCTTTCATAAAGTTTCAATTAACGTTTAAAAGTTCATGAATTATTCTGAAGTACAATAAAAGCATATTATTATATTTCAAAGTAATAGCTAATAGCATAAGTATTGCTATAGTAATATTTAAGTAAGTAATTTATGTCACTGCATTTGAATGCTCTAATTTAACCAGAATTTTCTATAAAAAAGAGATTTCTGAAGTTCTAAGAACATTGTACTGCTCAAAGAGAAGTAAAATATTAGATACTTACAAATTTTAACTCCATAAGCTAACTGAAATTCGAAGAATATTGCATTGCACAAAGAAACGGGAAGTACTTCTAATTTCTTAAATTTTATCACTATTATTTAAATTTATTGTACGCTAACTCCAGAATTAATCACATTTTACTTCTTTAAGATAAGTGGGAAAATAGGTTTACTTTTAATTAAAATGCTTTTGTAATAGCGATTCAAAAATAATTGTTTTTCAAAGTATGAAAGGTTTTAGATTTTAACGGTCGCCCAAATGGTTTCGTACATTCTTGCTGAACTTTCAGTGTACCAGTCTGCTGTTACACTACTAACCCATTCTTTTTTTTTGTCTTTTTAGCTTTATTATTAAGCATCATTTTCTTCGCACTTACACCATATACAACAAATATATAGTCAACAAAAAATTATAAAAATTTTAAAGGCAGCATAGCAGTATGCTTTTAGAATTTTCAATGTAGCGTTAAGTGTTGGCATATATTTTTCTATTTTTTTTCAGTCTTTTCTCAGTTCATCATGTCAATATTCAGTGTTCTTACTCAGATAGCTTTACAAAACTTTTTTTCGTCTTCGAAACGTTATTGTTAATGTTTTGTGTATTTACTTTTTTTTATTAAATGTTATGTTACGCAAAATAAAATTCAATTCGACAGCAAAATCACAAAATACTTAAAAGCGTCATACTTTTAAAATATCCGACAGATAGTCTCTTGTGCTGAGATAAAGTGTTCCGTACAGTGTTGCCACTGATCGCTTTGAAATTGTTGAATTTGTTGATCAAAAGTTCGTTGAAGTTTTACAAAATATGAAATAGATAACAAAACAAATTAGAAATTCAAAATTCGGGCTTCCAGGTGCATATGTTCAAGTGGAGGACTAGGCTATTCGGAATTTGATGGCTGTGAATACTGTTGTTTTTTCACAATGGGAGAAACATACATTCATGCAGATTCTTAAATATTTAATTTCTTTAAATTTAATACAGGGTGATAATATTTGGTGCAACAGTCTGAATTTTTATCTCCAAATTTGGCGAGAAATTCCGAAAAGTCGCCAAACTTGAGGACCGTTTCGAGACATTTTGGTTTGGACCCTGTGTAATTGTAATAGCTATTGTAACTAAATAATTGCATTTGAATCTCTATGTAACTGTAACCGTATCCGGCTTTCATATGTGTTCCAGTAATTTAGAGAAGTGCTAGAGATTGCTCGGCGGCTGTGGAAAAACTGTATAAGACCGTAAAGAGCATCAGTTTCTGAGCAGTTGTTTAGTACAGCGTAAGTTCGAAGTACTGAGAAATCGCCCTGCTAGCTTCTCTCTTTAGATGCGCTTTGCATTTCGTTGTGTTTAATGTTCTTAGCAGTTTGAAGGGTAACTACTGATTGTACTCTGTGATACTGTGAAAAGCTGTGCGAGTATTTTTCTGGAAAGTGCCAGAATGTGAAGTGTTGCTCTGGTAAAATAAATTTTATCAGGCTATCATTGGGTCTGTATACATCCAATCTGTTACGAGCCCGTGCTAGCGTAATAGTATTTTGAAAATGAAATGAACAATTATTTTTAAATACTGGGAATTTATTAACGACAATGTTATAAGTAGATAAGGAATTTTCTGCATTAATGTTTTGACTAAGCAAGTCCAGGTAACAATTGGAAAGATTGAAGTTCGAATCCTGTTAAAGGCAATGCTAATTTTTCATATTTTCTGTTCTAAAAAAATGTATTCGCTCTACGAGTTATCCAAAGCTTGTACTACCAATGATTAAACGTTTATAATATCACTAACGGAAGTACCCGATACCAGTTAAGTTAGATTGAGGGTATTATATTTAACAACAGAGAGAACGATACCGCTGTAATCCTTCTCTAATAACGATGCAAAAAATACGATTCAGAGTCACACATTTTTCAGTCTGATGTAATATGGAACCCACATAAATATATCGATGGAACAATAAGCTAATTTTCTCCTCATTATATCAGCAACAATGGCACGGAGTTTTAATGATTTTCATCTTTCTAATCAAATGGTCGTAAAAGCTGAAATTCCATCTAATATTTCACCTATATTCAATTTTAGTCGATTAAATGTGGCAAAAAAATTTATCATAATTGATAAGAAATCAATAACGCGAACAAACAAACACACAAGCAGACATTCTTCTTTATATGTGCAGATTTTGTAAAACTTACAAATTTTTTATTAACAAACTCTACGATTTGAAAGCGAGCAGTAGCAACATATTTCGAAATAAAGCATTTTCATCCCCAGCGTGCGCGATTGTTGCCACTTGGAAAAATGAGTGCGAAAACTAGCGCTTAGAGTTTTTAATTAATATTTCGGCAATATTTCGGCTGATGAAAGTCGTACGAAAATCGGAACAGTCGAAATGGTTGCCACGAATTTTTGGAATCGGGAATAATGTATTTAATGTTTGGCAATGCTATTTTTATTCCATCGTAAAACTTAGAAATTTTTTATTAACAAACTTTAGGAGGATTTGAAAGGGAGCAGTGGCAACAACGTTAAAGCAGATTTTCATCTCCAGCTTGCAAGACTGATGCCACTCGGAAAAATGAGGGCGAAAATTATCGTTTTTCCGAGTTTTTAATTAATATATCTGACTTTAGCTACTTTTTTTTAAAAAAAGAAGTAGACGTCGACCTTTTCCAGGACCCACAAAAGAATTGTAGAAACTTTGGTGACTGTAACTATTGTAGTGACTGAGTTATTAGAGGACAAACCAACGGACTTTCTTCTTTATTAAATAGATTTTGTTTCCTTTTCTGTACACTCATGGCAAAACAACATGCATTTACGATTATGAGACAGAAAAAAATTTAGGTTTTTAGAATATGCATTTTAGAATCTGTACACTGCGAAAGATAGGAATGTGAAACATAATTATAAAACCTTGCTTTAAAAACAAATTTAAGTCGTTGATATCTTTCTATCAGTTTTCAACCAGTTGATATATTTCTCAGCCCAAATATCTCCATGTGGTACAGTTGAATTTAGTTTTTGTTTTCCATATGTTAATGCAATTCCATCACATCCATACAAGATCAATTTTTCATGCCTTCAAATTACAAAACAATTTTAAATTTACATAAATGTCTCTTCAAATAGTGTTACTGTAAATAAGGAAAAACAGTTTTTTAAAATGGTAAAGAAAGAATTTTTTTTGTTAATGTCGGGAGGAGTGAGGAAAGTGAAGATAAGGTTGAAAAGGAAGACTGGGATGTCTTTCCTTGGTTTCTTTTTTGATCGAAATGGATAGGCGTATCTAGGTTTAGTTGCAGGAAAGCCGTAGGCCAATCTTGACACAACGATCGGCTACAGAAATAATTTTACACACTGGAGACAGAGAAGAAGGAAGTCTGGTTTTTGTAATTTCTGGTTTAATGGCAATGTGACAGTACTCTACAGATGAGAACTTTTTGTGCTCTGTTTTTCTTTGAATCGATTGAGTTTTTCGTATGGAATGTATAAGAGGATTTGAATTTATTTGTTACAAATTTTATGTACATAGTATTTTTTTGTTTTGAATCTTCACCGATGTAAGATCGATTCATTGTAATTAAAGACATAAGACTTGTTTTTAGTCCAAAGGGGCAATTTGCTCAGAAGGACTATTAATTTCGTTTTGGCGTTTTGCGCCGATTGACTACGAACGTTGATTCACTTTTCAAATTTTTGCCACGAAATATCAGAACACTGTATTATAGTAAACGAAATTAAATAACAATGAATCTGCATGAACGTATGTTTGTTTCTCTCATTTTAATAAAACAACGGTACCTAGAGCCCTCAAATTTTGAATATCGTAATCCTCCACCGAATATGGGCATCTGGAAGCCCTAATTTGGAATTTTGAATTTGTTTTATTATCTATTTCCTATTTTGAAAAACTTTAACGAATTTTTGATTAACAAACTCAAAGATCTCAAAACGAGCAATGGCAACACTGTACGAGGAAAAAAATTATCTCCCACCCGCAAGACTGTGTATAAGAAATTCTAAAGATATGCTCATTTTAAAATTATTTTGCGATATTGCTGTTGAACTGAATTTTATAGTTTAAGTGCGAAGAGCGTGATATTTAATAAATAAAGGTAATACACAAAATGTTAAAAAAACGCTTCTTTGGGCATAATGTAGATTTCTTTTAAATTTTATTTTTTTACATCCTTCAATTTTTTTAACATTAATTTTGAAGTTGTAAAATTTTATTCTTTCGTTGTCGCTAGTTATGGTACAAATGTTCGTAATTAGCCCAAAGGGCCGTTATTCTCAAAACGGCCTTTGGCGTAGTTTCATTTTCTGCGTTGATTCACTTTTTAAACTGCTGCCATCAAATATAATCGCCATGTATTGCATTTAAGGAAACTAAATAATGAAGAATCTGCATGAACGCATGAATGTTTCTCGCATTGTGAAAAAACAACGGTATCTAGAGCCATCCAATTTTGAATAATGTTATCCTCCAACAGAACATGGGTACTTGGAAGCCCGAATTTTTAATTTCGAATTTCTTTTATTTCCTACTTCAAATTTTGTAAAACTTTAACAAATTTTTGATTAATAAACTCAACGATTTGAAAGCGAGCAATGGCAGCACTGTACAGGAAAAAACATTTTATCTTCAGCGCGCGAAAATGTGTATCGGAAATTCCAAAGATATGCCGTTTTGCTGTTTTTAAACATTTTGCGATATTGCTGTTGAATTGAATTTTATGTGGTTTAAGTGCGAAGAACATGGCATTTAATAAATAAAGGTAACACAGAAAACGTTAAATAAACGCCCTTTTGGGTGTAATATAAAATCTGAAAGCCTTCAGATTTTCTTTTCCTTTTTGTTATTTCTTCACAAATTAGGAGATTTTGAGGATAAAAATTAATCAGTCGTATAACATGATCATATGACACAGGAACACCTATCTTTTGCACATACGAGGGCCAATTTAAAATGCATGATTTGCTCCACGGGCTGCATATTATGATTTTGTGGAGTCATTTAGAATATTTTCGATGCCAGGAAACTGAAGAAATCCGCAGTGCCTTTGGCGGAATTCGAATTCCTGACCTCCCGAATGCGCGTCGAATGTGCTTCGAGGTACATCACGAAGGCAAGTGGAAAGGAGAGAGAAAATACCTTATATATTCCCCTTTTAAAGGGCGGTTCGGGACTAGGAGACCTAGTCGCCAAATGGTGATGACGAATTGTCAACCACTACCTTTTAGTTCGGGCGTCACTGTAGAGGTTTTAGGTTATATCGATGCTGGAATGTGAAACATGTGCAGTGCAGTATGAGGGATTTTGATCTCTCGAATACGCGTCGAGCGTGTTTGCAGTTACACCGCGAGAAAATACCCTATAATTTCTGTAGCTAGTATTTAGATATACAGCCTGACACGGCGCTCATTATGAACTCTCTCCCTCTGCACGAAACAACTAAATTAAAATCACAACCATTCTTTCGCACCCGAAGAGAATGAAATATAAATAATAGCACTGTAAATCGTATTTCTTTCCCAACCACATTTCATCGTTAAGTCTTTAAAACAAATAATATAATATTTAGTGCAACCTAATGCCTTCTTAAACAATTATTTAATAGTTTTCCAATAGTAATGTGATTTTTTGTATTCAAAACACATGCCGGTTAAACAACCATTTTGTTTTTTACCACAACGAAAGGACTGACTGCATTGCTTTCGCTTTTGCGTTTTCATGTACGACAGTGATACATGATAATTTCCCTTCGAAAATCTTCCAGGAAAACATCTCTCCTATTAGGCAGATACCACTCGTGTGCTTACATTTTCAACAGATTAAACAAAGCATTGGTGTATATAAATACGTTGCATTTATAAATGTAATATAAAAAACTTTATAATTAAAGCTATGTTAGTTTGTTTACAGCTAAAAAAATTAAGCTACCAACATAATAACACTGCAATTATTTACGTTTCCCAGGTGACAATCGAATGAAAATAAGAGAAATTAACACAGTAATATAGTAGGACGTTCCTAGAAGAAGGACTTCATTTACTTGCCAGCAAAATCATTATTTCAGACAGTACAGAAAATTTCACATACAATTTACTTAGAAGAAATTATGTAAGTAATTTCCTCAGGTGTTATGCACACAATAGTCGAGTTATAGTACTTCCTGATGGTTAACTATCAATATATTTACAACCAAAACGAAGCATTTAAACTGAACTTTATTAACCACTCTCAGGAGAATTTTACAAAATTTAAACATTATAACTATAAGTTCTAAAATGAGCAAATGTTGTATGTAAATAATTATAAATTTCTTTTTTTCTTACTAAATCTTGACACTAGGTGGCATTGCGATTCTTATAAAGTTTGCAGCCTTGGACAGAAATTATCTTCATTTCGGATTGTAGAGGATCATTGGTTAATACTGTTCTTTCTTATTATTTTTCAATTGTGAAAGAGACCTGCTCACATATAAATATATTTCTATACAAAGCGATTATTCTTAGAGCAAAATTATTTTTTGAAAAGTAAAAATGAAAGTTCATAAAATCTATATCTACAAATTTTTGAATAAGATTTCATGTCACACTGTAAATGAATTAGCTCCATATACGAATTTTCAAGCGTTTTTTTTCGTGTTTTTTTTAATGGAAGTGAAAACAGCATTGTAAGGTTTATCCTAATTTTATTAACAGTTATTTTAAGTTTTATATCTTTCCTATCTTATTCTAATTTCAGGTTACAATTTCCTGCCAGAAAATAATTTCGGAAATGCAGTTAATGCAAATGAGTAAGAGTACTATTTAAGTCGATGTTTCGCCGACTACTAGAAAGAGAGTCTGGATTTCCCTGGCTAGCGTGCGTTTGCCATTTGGCTACGTTCTTTCTTAGGATACTACGCTCGGCCATACTTTAGGCCCTTGCTTGGCTTCGTCGATTTAATTAATTTAGAATTCTGTTAGCTTTGGCTATACCTTTCAGATAGCTTTAGTTTAGTTTAATTTCATAATTATTTAAGTTCAAGTCCAAGTGGAGGTTTTGCTGTATACTCCGAGTTAGGAGTTGATTGTAATTATTTTGAGAAATAAAGGGTAGTTAACCCTTCTTAAGTCAAGCGATTATTCGCTTGTTAGTGTTTGTGGGGTTCTAAGATTGAACAATGGATTTAGATAAGTAAAACCCCACAACATAAACCCGGACTTGAAATAACTAAAATCTTGAAATCTTTGCAACCGATGCATAACTGAAATACCTTCAGGGGGCTGCATAAAATTGCTTCGGGGGGGCGCATGCGGTCCATAGGCAGCCAGTTTGAGACTCCTGAGTAACGGATTACTCAATTTACTGGATTGATCTACTAATTGTTAATTTCTGATGTATACTGCGGGGAAAAAAAAAGAAAAAAGGACAGTTCTATATCTCCCATTCTACAGGGCCGATTGACAAAGTTCAAATTGCGTTTTTCATGTTTCGAAAGCACGACTTAGGATATGTTTTACATTTATATATAGCGTTGTGCTAATATAGGTATTTTGACACAAAATCTGACTTTTTCTGAAATGACATGCCAATTTTTTACACATTTCGATTCTGCAACTCAAATTATGCCAAACTGTCAATTTTGTGAAAGTCGCACAAGCAGTTTTTCAAAAATTAGTTCTCAAAATTTTAGCTCCTCATTGTTAATTGAATTTGGTATATATTTATTAATATCTCTTCTTTTATTAAACTTACTCAGTTCCTTCTTTCAGATTTCGAAATTTTAGGTTCATTCCAAAAAAAAATTCGCCCATTTTTTATGATTTATTTTTAAAATTTATATTTTTAAATAATTTTTATAAATGTTTCAAAAAGATTTTAAATTATAATCTATAAAATTTTTACCATCATCTTAAAGCAGATATATTTCTAAGCAAACCAGCAAAAAATTAGAGTTTTCATTCAAAATTTCCTAAGATGTACGTGAATTTATATACTTGCGCGCTTTGAAATTTGGCATATTTCTTAAAAGCGATAATAACACAAATGTGGTTTATGCACTTTGTTAAAATTAGGCGAAAGTATAAACGCTAACGTTTCCCCCCCTCTCCTCTGCAATGAAAAAAAAAAAACTGAAAGCTTTTAGATTTTACATTACGCCCAAAGCGGAGGTTTTTTTTTAATGTTTTGTTTGTATGTTACTTTATTTATTAAATACCATGTTCTTCGCACCTAAACCATAAAATTCAGTTCAAGAGCACTATCGCAAAATAATTTTAAATTAAGCATATCTTTAGAATTTCCGATACACAGTCTCACGCGCTGGAGATAAAAATGTTTTTTCTGTACAACGTTGCCATTGCTCGCTTTGAAATCCTTGAGTTTGTTAATCAAAAATTCAGTTAATAGAATTAAAGTTTTAAAAAATATGAAATCGATAATAACACAAATTTCAAATTTGGGCTTCCAGATGCCCATATTCGCAGGAGGATTACGTCACTCAAAATTCGATGGCTCTAGGTACCGTTGTTTTATCACAATGCGAGAAACATGCATACATTTATACACATTCTTCATTGTTTAATTTATTTAAATATAATACAGGGCTGCAACATTTGGTGTCAACAGTTTGAAAGTGAACCGACATTTAATGTTTCCGACGCAAAATGCCGAAACGAAAACAAAAGTCCTTCAGAGACAAAGCCCCTTTGGACTAAAAAGAAAAGGAAAATGGGCTGCTATAAATTGGGAAGTTCGCCAAGTAAATTGTTTTTGGCGAAAACTGAAAAAAAAAAAAGTACGCCAAGACAAATTTTTGAATTTCTCCGTACATTTCGCACCAAATTTTACAAAATCTAATGCTTAGGCATAATTTGAGACGTAGAATTGCAATTTGGAAAAAACTGGCATGTCATTTCAGAAAAAGTCCGATTTTGCGTCAAACTACGCATGTTACAATGATGCTGTGTATAAATCTAATATATATCCTAAGTCGCGCTTTCGAGACATGAAAAACGCAATTTGGATTTCGCCAATCGGCTCAGTAGAACGGGAGATATAGAACTGTTTCTCTCTCTCTCTCTCTCTCTTTTTTTTTT
>KK115336.1:484844-561915 GCA_000611955.2 Stegodyphus mimosarum
TTTTTTTTTTGCGCAGTGTACATTTGTCTTCACCTTTATCTACACTTATATCTCTGTTAATTTTCCTAGTGAACCGCCCAGTCGAGGAAGTGGTTAGTAACTCTGACTGTCAAACCGCAGAACCAGGGTTCGAATCTCGGGCAGGCGTGGATGTAATTTGTCCGTTTCCCCATAAGAGGCAAAGGTAGCATTATCGATTAGGTGCCTGCATAATAAAGTGACTACTGCTTTCGGCCTTAGTAATGGCCAATGTTTATGGACGGCTTGGGACCGCCATTGGGGGGGGGGTGTAAATTAAAAAAACATTCCCACTGAAGCTTGTCCTGATTTGTTTGCTTACATCTCAGCAAATTTTGTTTATCTTGTAAGTTGTGTTTATTTTACAGTAGTAAATTATGAAAACACACTAGTGTCTACATACATTCGATGCATTAATCATACAGCAAACTTTTAAACATTTTAATATGAAACCATTTATAATATATTTATTGGAAAAAAAATCCGTCTAATTAAATCGTACAATTCTTATCTGTGTATCTCAAGGGTCAATTGTATATATGCTAGCTTAATGCAAATCGTCAGTCAATATTTCAAGCAAAATGAGGTTCAAGAGGCAGGTTTTAAAAAGTAAACTTAATTTATGTTCTCTAGGCTGAGAAGCTACCACTTGAGGGTACTCGAGGGCAGAAGAAACGATGCGAAATATTAGCCAGTATGAAAGCATGAAATGCCGACTGCAAATGTATACATAAAACTTAATGACTGACTCCTAATTATGAAACAGTTATTATGAAAAAAGAAATAATTGGAGGTAAGTTCTTTTTTTAAAACTTAATTAACATAAACTAATATGCAGCGAATTTATATGATTCCCGAAGGAAGATAATAGCAAGTTAAAGAAGCCCTTCAAGCGACAGCAGTTTTATTCTTTCCTTATTCTTAGAATAAAATTCAAACTCTTAACTGATCTTACAGTAAATGCCTTCATCAATATACAAATTTCACCAAAGGTTGAAATAAAGTGATTAGAATTTTTTTCATACGTATGGTTCTGTGCGGACGAGTTCGTAATGAATTAAATGCGCATAGAACCGATGATAGCTTGATAAAATGAATTTTCATAAAAGAAACACTATATTTCTAGAACTTTCCACAAAAACCACTCGTACAGCTGTTCTCAGTATGACAGAACACAATCAGTAGTTACCATAGTTACCAATTTAAACTACTAAGAATGTTAAACAGAATGCAAGCCAAAGCGCATGTAAAGAGCGAAGCTCGCACGGAGATCTAATTCTGAACTAAAAACTGAAAGCTGATGCTCTCTCTGATCTTAGAAACTTTTTCCCCGGCCGCCGATATCTCTAGTACCTTCCATTTCTCGAAATTGCCGGAAGACATATACTGTTAAAGTTACATATATGGGCCGGACACGGTTACATCAATTACCGTTATTCAACTATAGTACCAATTAACAGTTGGCAACAAAAACTGGTGGCAAAAGCATCGCCATCTTGGGGATATCTGGTAAATTTAGTGAGATAGCCATTTACATCAATGTTAAATAGACTTGCTTCTGTTACATCATTTTTTCGGCAGAGCTTCACTTTCTCAAGCAATTCATGTTTTATTATACAAAAAATACTACAATATCACAGATAATTTCACTAAAAGTGTTTACATATATAGAAAATTCTTAACAATATATATACATATACATTAAAAGTGTCCTTAGCAGAGTCTTGCCAAAACTTTGGGACCTTTACGTTAGGTTGCGCTAAATGCAACGTAACTCTCTAAATAGATCGTTACCATGGACGTATCATCCCTTCCGTCTGACAAGTATTACTACTGCATGAAACATAAGGTTTTTATTTTCCATGTATTCCGCACATCTCTAAGAGCGCTGCCGTTCTGTAAAATATTACGTTTCGAAATTAATCATTCTATAATTACTTAGAAAACTGAGCAATTTAAAAGCGATAAACTGATTTCTTAATAATTTAAATCTTCCTTTTACTTTTCATAATACATCAGATTGATAAAAAGTAAAATGTGCTATTATAATAGGATATTATAATTATAATGCGCTATTATAATAGTATATAACAATTAAAGGAAGCTTCTAATGTTATACATTAGGTTTCTGGCAGAAAATATTTACGTTTTGGGGAATATTTGCTTACTTTCGTTTTGTAATCAAAACAAAGCTTCACAACAGAATTTCCTTTTAAAAAACAAAGCAGAAAATCACTCTCAAATTGCGAAAATTATAGCATTTGATTTTTCTTTTATTAGCCCAAAGGAGCGTTAGCTCAGAAGGGCTATTAATTTCGTTTTGGCATTTTGCGTCGATTCACTGTAAGTGTCCGTATCACTTTTTAAACTATTGCCAACAAATATTATCGCCCTGTGTTAAAGAAATTAAATAATAAAGAATCTTCATAAATATATGAATGTTTCTTGCACTGTGATAAAATAACGGTACCTAGAGCCACCCAAGTTTGATTAACGTAATCCTCCTCCGAATATGGGCATCTGAGAGCTCAAATTTGAAATCTGGAATTTGTTTTATTGTAGATTTCATATTTTGTAACATTTTAATGAATTTTTGACTAAGAAACTCAACGATTTTAAAGCGAGCAATGGCAACACTGTGCGGAATAAAAATTAAAAAAAAAAAAAACATTTTTATCTCCAGCGCGCCAGGCTGTGCATCGGAAATTCTAACGATCATTTTAAAATTATTTTGGGATATTGCTGTTGAATTGAATTTTATGGTTTAAGTGCGAAAAACATGATATTTAATAAATTTAATAAATAAAGAATAACACAGAATACGTTAAAAAAGCCCCTTCAGATGTAAAATCTGAAAGGTTTCAGATTGTTTTTTCTTTTGTTTGGTTGCATAGGAAGCACATATGGGGAAAGGAATTTGTTAGTTAGTTCAATATATGACAAAATTCATCAAAGAAAGCCAAAATGTTGAAATATTTTTGAAAATCTTATTTAAAATGGTCCGATAAATTCTATGGGTTAAGCATAATTACTAGTATTATTTTTATTTATAGCACTCATTTTATTTCGCTTCAAAAACTTCAGTTTTTGCATTCTGATTATGACTTTTAATAGATATTATTTCCCAAAACGTAGTTACGTATTAGTTTTGGTTAATCGGTCCGTTCTAATAATCTAAAAAAATGATTGCTAGATTAAAATTTTCTATGAAATTAATGAAGTAAATTAATTAAAATTGATTCAACTTTTTACTATTTATTCAAACTGTTAAATAGTGGAATATGTTTCTGATGTACAATTTATTCATCTAATTATCTTAAACTATTCTTTAATCAGTTGCATTCTTTTTAAGTCAGCCATTAACAATTCTCAGATCAACTATAATCATTTGTTACATAAGACTTAATTTCTTTTTCACTGGTTTCTAACAAAACTGAGCAATACTGAGAATTTCCAATATATGTAAGTTCATGGATTTTATATATATTAGAAAATTCTATAATATTATTTTTATGTATAAAAATTGATATCTTTATATGTAAAGTTTGTGGAGTTATTAGGAGTTGTAGATTCATGCAGAAAGGAGGGAGAAAATACGTTATATATTCCCCTTTTAAAGGGCGACTAGGGATTAGGAGATCCAATTGCCAAATCCTGGTAGTGAAGAATCATCATCTACCACCTTTTAGTTCGGGCGCCACTCAAGAGTAATTAGATTATTTTGACGCAAGAAACACAAAAAATGAGCAACGCCCTCTCCAGGACTCGAACCTTGATCTCTCGAATACACGTCGAATGGGCTACCGTTACACCACGAAGGCATGTAGAAAGGAGGGAGAAAATACCTTATAAAGTGGTTATTATATTAAAGTAATTTCAACTGAGTTTTTCAAGTGGAAACTCTAATTAAAAAATTGTTTAGTTTTAGTTTTGATATCGGTAAATGCATCGTTCAAAGACTTTTTTTCACATTTTTTGTGAAAATAGGAAGTTTATGAAATTAAAATAAAAAACTCTCCTACATTTGATTTGTGACTTCAAGTATTTAAAAGTAAATCTAAAAAAGAAGTCAAATGGCAATACATCTCATAAAGTTCAGTCTTTTAGCTATCATAAACTGTAATCAGACCTTAAGATAGACTGAAGAAGAATTATCATTAATTTAAGTCGAAAGTTAACGAAGAGAGTTGAGAAGGTTTAAACAAATCTTTTTATTAAATAAGAACTTTAACATAAAATGAACATCTCTTGCTTACAATTCAGCCACTTCTGGCGATGTAACCTTAAAGTAATAGTACAATAAAATTTAAATTAAGCTAGTAGTCAAAGATTACACAACTCAGTTTAACGCGAAGTTGGCTCACAAACCTAACGGTGTAGATATTCAAATATCGGCAATTATATTGCAAGGCCAAAGACTACAAATCTTTTCTGAGCGAGCAGCAACTGAGTAACGTGGTCTCGAGAGGCCGAACACTCTGTGTCTCTCGGTCTAAAAACTTTAGCTTGAATACACGCCAACTAATTTGCATTCTGGAGAGAAACCGGATGGAAGGTGACACTAAAGATCCAAAACATAAGGTAACTGGTTATATTAATATAATAGAATGTCACAAACTGAATTTTGCAACACTTTTGCATTTAAGTTTGTATTGTTATGTTTCAATACTTACTTTTTTTTCTTACAACGCATAGTGACTGCAGTTGTCTGCCGAGTTATTGCAGGAACGACATAAATCTGCCAACGGCTCCTTTGAATCTTTCTCATGAAAAGAATGAGGAAATGTCAGAAGGTTTAGTACGTGCGTAGTGATATCAAATGTGAAGGTCCAATTTAGTAATGCTGAGCGACAGCAATATACGAAAATGGTTACTCCGTGCCATAAAGCTTTCTATATGTACATGATGACTACTCTACAGCAGAATACATTATTTACTTTGGTGGGTTAGGAATTAGGATTTGAATAGAATACAAATTAGAATAACATAGGAATTTATAAGCATAATCTCAAACGTATCAATCTCCATTTTGCAACTCTAAGAGATAGTAATGTGCAAGGTGGCTACTCAACAACATAAAGCTCTCTATATGCAGAATATTGAGAAATTGGAATTTGGCGTAGTATATGCGTTGGAACTTGTTACATAACATAGTATTCATGATACCAATCTTTTAGGAATGAAAATTAAGACCACTGCAGATGCGCAGTCCATTACACAGACATGTTAGCCAAGCGGTGGCAATAATTAGTAGAATATAGTCTAGATCAGGGGGTTCTCAAACGTTTTTTGCACCATACACCCCTTTCGCCACTAAGAGAATTTCATTTTTGTCTGTTTTTCGCCCACCAACAGTCGAGCGATAAAGTCGCTGAACACTGGTAGTTCGCTCCGACATGGGGGCACTCTAAATATACAGCGAGCCAAAAGTCCTCTCGAGAGGTTGGGGCAGAGGAAGAGAAGTGCGAGACACTCGGACCTGTCTCCCGGGGTGCTCTCCATCAAAACTGGGTGCGGAACTGAGTTAAATCGCACTGTCACCTTGTAAGGTTTCTCCTTCAATCTCTTGACTCTTTTCGTGAGCATAAACTGTGAAACCTTATGTTGAGGACAGTGAGCAGATCTAGGCTATGTCCTTTAGTGTGAAGAACTACAAAGTCAGAAAGAGGGTTTAAAAGTGACCCTTTAATTCAAATATTTACAACTCTTCAAATCGAGAGTAAGCCACTACTTGGGCTGAACTAAAATAATATTAAAATAAGGTGTGTTAACAAATTCAATTCCCTAACTAAAGTCTAAGTAGGACGGCGAGGGAAGCTTACTCTTAGTGAAATGCAACAATGCGAATTTCACTAGCGAACACTAGTAATTGCAAATGCCTATAAAGGCGAACTTTCAGTAGACAGAGGAAATCTTGGCGCGCACAGCCTTACGGCGATAAATCCAAGGCACTGTTTTTCCCCTCGTTAACTCCTGCCTTTTAACTGCTAACAGATATATGCGATTTGCATAAATATCTCACTCGCGCTAAATTCGGGCAGCAACTGAAACTTTGAGAATTCGATAGGAAAGTTCAAACTAAAAATAATTTGGTTAATTAAAATAATGAATGCTACAAAGTTGCTCCCAGAATTTAGTAGTCTGAAACTAAGTAGCCTAAAATCGGCTTTTAGTGAAGATGCTAAATTCTAAATCTAAATTTTCCTTCCTATTCGCCATCCTTTACAATTGTAAGTTTTAAATTTAGTTTAACTCTCTGTTTGTGTCTTAGATATTTTAACATAGAATATCTTTTTCCGTCTTCACATCAAAAAGATCCATCAGGAATTTGGCTGGATTCTATCTGGTTCCTTCCAATCTGGAAGGAAATAAATTTTAATTTCATGTTATAAGTACATTTCACCTGAAAAGTACAACATTCCCTTCCTCTGATGCTTTCCGTAATGACCTTTTATTCGCGCTTTAGGTATTCGCGTTTTTTAATTTCTATTAGCGCTTTTCGCCAAACGCATTCATTTTACACTCATTCATTTTTAAAACTTCCCCCTTGTTCTCTGGCCAAATGTGGTGTTTGTGAAAAACACGCAGTTTTACTTTGTCAAGTGTTCACAACTACCACCTGACTTCAATTCTATTGGGGTTAATTCTTCGACTTTCAAGACCTCAGACCTCCCCTAAAACAAATCTGAAATGCCCTGAGGTTCTAACATGAAATGAACTTTAAACTTTTGTGTGAAACCAGAGAACACTACGTACAACATTCAAACATTTCAATTGCATTTCATACATATAATTCATTCTTTCAATCTTCAATTCAAATTTTCTTTAAATGCTCATTGCGTTAAATAACACTTATATATTCACTTTCTAATTTAGCGCGCTTTACGCTTTTACATTACATTTTAATTTTAACTTGCGTATCCTTTACGCTTTTCCAAAATATTCGATATAAACAAAACCAGTGCTTAAGGCTTACAACAAATCATGCATTACATAGAAAACAGTTTTACATTAAATGCATTCATTATTTATACATAGAAAAATATAATACAACAGTTTTGCTATACAACTTACGTACTAGTTGCTTTTAATTAACACAATTCAATTTCCTATTTACAGAGAGTCTTTTGACTAAAATCGATGAATCCCATGTTCTGGATTACAAAGAACATTTCACGAAGTCTCACAGTTTTTCAACTGAACTCTCGAATTTCTTCCGCTGCATAATTAAGTTGTTCCTTCAAGCGTGTCCTTTACGCTTTCGGCAACCGGCTTTTGACTCGGGTAACTTCCCTTTTAAATCTGCAACTTGCACTTAAATCAGAAACATAACTGTGTGAATTTTAAAAGAAAATAAAGAATCTACTTATCTTTCTGCCAGTCTTTTAGGCGTTTTTTTGTCCATTCCTGAAAGGTTGGATATACTGTGGCTTGGGCTATTCTTTGCTTGTTACTCCTAGATTGAAACTCTGGGGCCGCCTTTCGTTTGGTCGATCTTCTTTCCTCCAGAAACACCTTGTTGGGACGAATGGTGGGTGGCGCTTTCCGTTTGTGCTGAAGTCTTTGCTCCCTCTCCAGACTGGCTCGTTCCTTCTCCTGCACTCGTAGGCTCCTTCGTTGTGGGTTGGCACCTTCGGCGGCTCGCTTCTCGCCGTTCTGTTCCCTCCGTAGTGGTGGAGCTTTCATAGTGTTTTCATTTGGACGTTCCTTCCTTAGACGCTTTGGTCGCTGAGACTGTTGCTTAGCGTTTGTCCTTTTTTCTTTTTGGGGTGGTCTTTTCTTTGGCTGCGGCTTCCTCTCTTCTGGTAACCTCCTTTTCAAACTGGGTTCTCTTGTTTTTGAGGGACCTGGTTGGGGCTCTTGAATCTTAGAAAAATTCTGTGAGGCTGGACCCTGCAACATGTCTTTCAAAATATTATTATTAGCTCTTCGATAATAATGTTTAATTTGATCGAAATTTGCCACAGTCTCTTCGCCCTTCTCATTCTTTAAATATGCACGGCATTCAACTATTCTTGTAATTTCAAAAGGACCATGCCATCTTGGGCAAAATTTTGCGACCTTATCTTTTGCTGCGCATGAAAGTGCGTGGGCTTGTTTCAACACCTCCTCCCCCACTTTATATTCTACGGTTCTTCTTTTTGAATCGTAGTAAATCTTTTGTTTCTTTTGCGCTTCCCGGGAGCACTTTTCTGCCTCCTTCAACATTTTTTCTATTTCACCCATTTGAAATTCCGGCGCTCTATCTTTCACATAAAATAATTTATCTAAGGGGGTCATTATCTTCCTGCCCAAAAACAATTCGGCGGGGGATTTCTTCGTTGTCTCGTGCTTAGCCGTTCTGAGGGCGAATGCAAATTCTTCGACGCAGTCATCCCAGTTAGAATGGTGCTTTTGCACATAATTTCTAATCAATTTTACAATATTCTTATTTACCCGTTCCGCTATATTTGATTGTGGGCGGTAGGGTACCATTTTCATATGCTTAATGCCCAACTTGTCACACATCATTTTAAATGTACTGCTTACAAACTGGGGACCATTATCGCTAATCACCCTCGCTGGACATCCATATCTTAAAATATATTTGTTCAAAAACGAATCTGCAACGACTTTTGCTGAAGCCCGCTTAAGTGGTATCAACTCAACCCATTTACTGAAATGATCCACAATGACTAATAAAAATCGTGCCTTATTTACATGACTCCTGGGGTAGGGGCCTAAGAGGTCAATACCAATTATTTCATTGGGGAACCTAGACTCAATACTAGTTAATAACCCGGCCGGGCGGAAATTTACGTCATTATTTATCTGACACGTGTGACAAGTCTGGCAGTAATTTTTAACTATCTTTTGTAATTGCGGAAAATATACCGCCTCGCGTACGCGTTGTATTGTTTTTCTAATTCCAAAATGGCCCGAGACAGGCGAATCGTGGAGCTCTTGCAAGATACTTAAAATTAATTTGGCCGGGATGACTGGTCTGTATTCACTATTTTGATTCGTAACTTTAGTATAAAATAAGAGACCATCAATGATTTCATAGTTCTGTGCTCTGCTTCGTATTGCATTAATGTCTATATGCTGGAAGTTATCTGGGTCTTTTAAATAATTATAAATATTTCCGAATTCGGGATCCCTAGCAATTTCTTCTATTACAGTCTCTCGAGAGTCAATGACCTTTGCCTGAAGCATCGCTATTTTTACTTTCTCGCCGTTCTCGTCTAACTTTATTCTAGATAATGCGTCGGCCACTACATTGTCTTTTCCCGGTGTGTGTTTGATAATGAGATTAAATTCTTGCAACTTTAGGGTCCACCGAATTAAGCGTGGCGAAAGATTCTTTCCTGAAAATAATCTGGTAACTGCCGCATGATCTGAATATACTGTTACGGGAGAACTCCCAAAATATACACAAAATTTTTGAACAGCTGCGAGCACTGCTAAAGTTTCACGCTCCGTTGCCGAATAATTTCTTTGCGTATCATTCAATGTACGACTAAAAAAGGCAATCGCTTTTCTATTTTGTGTTAACACGGCTCCGATTGCGTAATCTGATGCGTCTGCATAAATTTCTAGACCCTTGTCTTTCTCTGGGAACTTTAGAACCGGTGCATTAATTAAAGATTCTTTTAACTTCTCAAACGCGGCGTTTGCTTCTGAAGACCACGCAAAACGAACTCTTTTCCTTCTCAACTTTAACAATGGTTCAGCAATTTCTGCGAAATTTTTAATAAAAATTCTATAATATGAGCACATACCCAAGAAAGTCGCTAACTTTTTGGCTGTATTCGGAATTGGGTAATTTTTCACTGCTATAACTTTAGATTTATCTGTTTCGATCCCCCTTTGAGAAATTTTGTACCCTAAATATTTGAGTTCTTTTGCCGCGAATTTACATTTCTTAATGTTCACTTTAAGTCCTGCATCTTTCAAAAGAGTAAAGACTTCTCGAAGGTCTTTAATATGTTCTTCCAGCGACTCTGAAGTAACAATTATATCGTCAAGATAAATAAATGTACTTTTTCCTATTACCGGCCTTAAAATTTTGTCCATGCACCTCTGAAACGTGGCCGGGGCTCCCGACAATCCAAAAGGCATACGCAAAAAGCCATATGTACCGTATTTTGTTATGAATGCTGTTTTGTGAACATCTTCCGGCTTTATGCTTATCTGAAAATATCCGGATGTCAAATCTAGCGTGGTTATGTATTTTGTTGATTTAATACTTCTTAGAATTTCATCAATTACCGGAAGTGGGTAAGTTGGAAATTTTGTTATACTATTAAGCTTTCTGTAGTCAATAGCGAACCTGTACCTTAATGGATCAGTTAACGGCAAATCATTATTTTTCTTACATAAAACCACCGGACTCGCATATGCACTAGAAATAGGAGTTATTATTTTGTTTCTTAACATTTCATCAATATGGTATTTTATTATTTCCTCCTTAACTTTGTCGTACTTGTAAGGACGCTGACGTATAGGTTCATCCGTAGTTAATTTAATTTCGTGTGCTACGATCTGGGTGAATCCTGGAATATCATCAAATAAATCAGCGAAATTACTTACCAATTCCCGAAACTTGTCCTGTTCTTCGGGCGTTAGATGGCTTAAATCCACTTCAGGGGGAGGTGTTGATTTCTTTTTAACTGGGTCCATGGTTACTTGCAAGGTGGAGTTTTCAAAATCGATTTTCGCATCCACAGCTGCAAAGAAATCTGTTCCTAAAATAACCGATGCTTGGAGGTTCTTCACTACAAGAAACATAATTTTTTTTTGTTCTTCGCCGATTTTGATGTACAGCTCGATTTTTCCCATGCATTGACACGTTTTTCCTTGGGCTGCTACCACCTTCATTCCTTCCACGCTATGCAGACGATATCTACGAAAGTGCTTCTTAAAAAATTCTTCTGCCAAACAGCTTCCTTGAGCGCCGGTATCCAACAGAGCTGTAGCGGGTACGTTGTTAATTAGTAACTGCAGTCTCGGTAATTCAATGTTTCTCACCATGACCGTATTTAGCTGTACTTCAGAGGGATTTTTCTTCTCCTCGGAACATTGCACCCCCTTCCCCGCAATATTCCTTAGTAGTTTAAATGCTTTGCGGGTGTTTTCTTCTGTTGCTGGCTTCTGCCTGGGGAGAATGATTTTCTTCCGTAGTTGGAATTATTTTGTTGGCGCTGTACTTGGCGCGGTTGACCGCTCGCATTTTGACTGGTACCAGTAGTTCTCGGCCATCGTCTGTTTCTTCCTTCGGCATTCTGGTTCCCCTGCAGCCGCTGTTCATACGATTGTCTCCGTTGATTTTCGGCCGCTCGCCGGCTCTCGAATTGTACGGCGAGTTCAAACAGCTTGTCCAGCGTCACGGGATTTCTTAGCTCCATGAAATCTTGTATAGATGGTAACAATCTGGGCAGGATTATCTGGATAATCTCCGGGTCCGGCCTCGTGCCATACAATAATTTAAAGACTTGTATTTTTCTCAAAATAAATTCCGATAGTTCATCCACCCGCTGTTGATACTTGCTAAACAATTCAGCTTCGAGTTTCGCACGGTCTTTAACCACAGGAAACGCTCTCAAAATTGCTAGTTTAAAATTCTCGTACGTGTAAGTCGGCGTTCCTGGTTCTCCCAGCAGACATTTTCCGATGCACTTATACCAGGTCGCTGCTTGGCCCCTCAATGCTCCTGTCGCTAATATGACCTTCTGATGTTCCGGAACTGGATACAGCAAAAAATGCGCTTCTAACTTTTCCAGGAATGTGTTCACAGGTCCTCTGGCATCAAAAACTACTGCCGGCTTCATGGCTGCTCTGATGGTTTCCACTATGAATCCAAATCCATCAGGCATTGCAGCTGTATTCTGGGATGTAGTAGGCATATTCCAACTTCCTTCCATCCTTTTAGTTGTTCGGGCGCCAGTGTAAGGTTTCTCCTTCAATCTCTTGACTCTTTTCGTGAGCATAAACTGTGAAACCTTATGTGGAGGACAGTGAGCAGATCTAGGCTATGTCCTTTAGTGTTGAAAAACTACAAAGTCAGAAGGAGGGTTTAAAAGTGACCCTTTAATTCAAATATTTACAACTCTTCAAATTGAGAGTAAGCCACTACTTGGGCTGAACTAAAATAATATTAAAATAAAGTGTGTTAACAAATTCAATTCCCTAACTTAATTCTACGTAGGACGGCGAGGGAAGCTTACTCTTAGTGAAATGCAACAATGCGAATTTCACTAGCAAACACTAGTAATTTCAAATGCCTATAAAGGCGAACTTTCAGTAGACAGAGGAAATCTTGGCGCGCACAGCCTTACGGCGATAAATCCAAGGCACTGTTTTCCCCTCGTTAACTCCTGCCTTTTAACTGCTAACAGATATATGCGATTTGCATAAATATCTCACTCGCGCTAAATTCGGGCAGCAACTGAAACTTTGAGAATTCGATAGGAAAGTTCAAACTAAAAATAATTTGGTTAATTAAAATAATGAATGCTACAACCTGTAAGTTGCTCAAGGCTGTTGCCAACGACAGGCGTATCGTTCGACATAGGCGTATCGTTCCAACGACAGGCGTATCGTTCGACAGGCGTATCGTCAACCCAAGCCCACGAGGAATTTCGTGGGCTTGGGCTGACTGTAGGTGAGACAAGTGAGCATTAGTCAACAGCAGTTTAGTCCGAGGTTTAAATCCCTCGAACGGGCTGGTTGCATGGGTGTTTTCGTGGTTTTCTCCCTGTATAACGAATATACGAGACAGTTTTCCTTAGAAAATTCTCCACGAAGTCATCCTTCCCCTTATACAGGTAGCCCCCGAGGCTTTGCTGTAATAAAATAAACCAAACTAACTCTCTTTTTCGAAACTCGAAAATGCATGTATATTTATTTATATTTAGGTTATTTTTAACGTGTTTTATTAATTAAACGACTAAAAGTATAGATAAAGTTGTAGAGACATTAGGTTATTTCGAAGCAGGAGCTTGAAAAATGAGCAGCGCCTTCGCCTGGAATCGAACCACGGACCTCTCGGTTACGCGTCGAGCATGCGGACCATTACACCACGAAGGCATGCGAAGAAGGCGGGAGAAATACCTTATATACTCCCCCTTTTAAAGGGCGACTGGGGTTTTGGGGACCCAATCGCCAAATTGCGGTGGTGGAGAATCATCATCCACCACCTTTTTTAGTTCGGGCGCCAGTGTAGAGACATTAGGTTATTTCAAAGCAGGAGCTTGAAAAATGAGCAGCGCCTTCGCCAGGAATCGAACCACGGACCTCTCGGTTACGCGTCGAGCATGCAGATCACTACACCACGAAGGCATGCGAAGAAGGCGGGAGAAATACCTTATAAAGTTTATAAATAAGAGAAACTGAATATAAGTAGCCTTTTTGGATTCATAAACTAAAACTAAATATACTTAACAGTTAAATAACAGGTTGACCACATCCTGAAACTATGAAATACCTCCTGGGGGAGATTTCCCTCTGGTTGAGAAAAACTTGAAAAATTGCTCTTTTCATATATGCATATGTTGTTCTTTTATAAGAAAGGTAAGTAATTTTTTTTGCATTTCTAAGATATACAACCATTCATCTACATTTTTACATACACAAAGTTAGTATCTCTACAATATTAGTGCTATTTCAGTTTTAAAGCAAAATTTTAGAAATATAATAATTACAGTAAATGCGTTTCCATAATCGTAACATCAGAACGTGAAACTTTGTCTTACAGAAAATCTTATGGATAAATCTTAATGGATATGTTACGGAAAAGTAATCATGAAAAATATAATTAGAAATGTGAGTCTCTTATTATAAATGTAAAGAATGAAATTATTAGTGATTAACATTAATTTAAGACCTACCCTTTTCAGAATGCCAGCATTGATATGTCTGCATAGTAGTATAATTAATCTTATTTTTCAATTTATTTAGATAAGAGTTAGTCAATTAATTTTACTAAATCATGAAGACTGCAATCAAAAGACTTAACTTCAAGTTCCGTATTACTATTTATTAGAATTCTGTTTCAAATATCGATATTATCAGTGAAACCTTGAAAAACTAAATAGCCCTATTCAGAGACATCTTTATTTATAACTTGTAGTAAGATAATTAAATTTTCAAAAATGATTTGGTGTGTTATTTGATGTGAAATTTGTTTCTGTTAAAAATTTCCTGCCAATCATTTGGTGTTCTATACACCATCTTGAGAGTATTTGAAAATGTAGAATCATTAGACTATTCTTGCTTTTATAGTTTAATTAGTTTACAGTTTATTAGTTTGATCAGTACGAAAGGTTGCTACACAAAAGTAAAAACTGCTAAACATAGTTTCAAAGACTGTTTTCAGAAGTGAGTACAGTTCATACGAAAGCAGTTTCTACAAATGGGATCCAGTTTTTGATGCTATAAATATGTTTAGCGAATCTGTGCAGGCTGTTTTAGACTGTGTAGACCGTGAATCAAGAATTGACAGACATTTAAAAATCAGCATTAATTATTAACCGTAAAAACACAAAAATAGATGATCATTGTAATTAGCAATTACGATCATATTTGCTTGTCTAGTGTTGACTAAATAGAGATTTTCAATGTTTTATATTGGTGTCTGTATTTTAATTACTTGTCATATTACTTGACTGAAATTATCCGGCTGGTCTCATAGGCTCTGTATTAGTTGAGCGAATTTTCTTATAAGCAAAGCTTAAAAACTCTACAAAGCTAGAGAATCTTACGTTCTTTACATTTATTCAAATTTACGGATTATGCTTCTATGTAATACAGAGCCGTTATGCATGTACAAGAAAGTTTATAATTTTGTGTTATTTTAGCTAGCATGTTACGCAAATTCTTAGAGTTTATTTTATGACCTTCGCTTTAAATAAAGTATACGGCAATTGAACATAAGTTGTAGGGCTAATGTAATACTTACGAAATAATGAACATAGAAAATTCTTTGGAAATGTAAAAAGAAATGCGTACAGACATCAGTTCTAGCACACAGACAAGAAGATTGTTAAAATGATTCCCCTTAATATTGAAATAATCAAACTGTAGAAATAAGTCGGCTGGTAATGGGGATTTTTTAACAAGCAAAAAAGCATAAGTACAGCAATATTCGTGATTGCACGTTTTCAGTCTATGATGATACAATACTTTCTTAAGCGGGCTCGTACATCTTAAAACCCTTAAGATCTTAGAATTTGTTACTGTTGCAAGAATTGGGATAACTTATTTATTTTAAAGTAAATTACTTTCAACGTTTCACAGATGAGCTACATAATATGGCTGCTTTGAGAACTAGTAACCAGAAAGTTTGTGTTCCCACAAATAGTTTTACAATTTAATCTTTGTGACAAAATTTTTTATGCGTTCACGTCACGCTTCCACAGATTTTTAACATTAAAATATTTTATGCATGAAAATATTACAGATTATTTTAATAAAATACATTTTATAAACTCAATTCCAAATGAAATAACAATTTAACATGAAATTCTTAGGATTTTTGGTTCACAGTAGTTTTAAAATGTTACCAGGGCTATATATTAAACATGGAATTAAATTATGCAACATAATGTTTTAAACTGTGCTCGCAAATTGGAAACATGACGTGAATGCATAAAAAATTTTGTCACAAGGCAGATTAAATTATAAAAATATTTCTTGCAACGCAAACGTTCTGGCTATTAGTTCGCAAATGCTTTTAAAATACGTAAGTTATCCCATTTCTTGCAACAGTAACATATTCGAAGATCTTAAGGGTTTTAAGGTAAGAATTGGAGGCTCCCTTCAGCCCACCTGGACACGAGTGTCCGCATAGCTCAAAAGTTTTAAGGTGTACGAGCCTCATTAAGCCACCCTCAGAAGGTGGGTTAATACGTTTAGATATGAGAACATCACCTGAAAATGATACCAGACCAGACGACAGTGCATATGTGAACACTGAAGGAATGTTAATTTGATAACCCTAACTCTAAAGTTAGGGTTATCAAATATCTGGGATTAGCACGGAAAATCTGATTTATAATTACAGCCGGGCTGTGCGGTATTGAAAAATGTTGGAGGTTAGCGCTCTTAAGTCTAGTTAATCAGTTTTACAACTTAATGCATCAACTACAAATAGAAATTTTTTAAAAATTATAAATAACATAATAACATTTTAGTTTCCAGAAAGTGGTCGACTACAGAAGTCAACAAAATTTAAACTCCACTGCCTCTGTTAGCCGTGAATATCACGCATTGCCATGATGCTTTCGGAAGTACGTGCTTCAATGGGTGGATGAAAAATCATTATTCACCCATTGAAGTGTTCCCGGTGTTCATTGACAATGGGTTCCTCAGATGGTAGTACTAGAGAAGGTATGGTTTACAGGTGTGATCAGTTGCTACGTATGCTGAGGCTCGATATAGTTCGACCGCCTCATCCGCGACCATGAGCACAAATACGCATGCGCCATTCGGACCGAATTATTTTCAAAATAGGGTGGAAGGATGGGGACTTTCTTTCCCTCCAGCATATCTCTTTCCGGAGAAGAGAAGATTTTCATGTGATCTTTCATGTCGCAGCAAGTAATAACGTCCCTTTTGGACGAGTCTATGTGTTTTGGCAGAATGCCAGTCAGGGTTGCGATTGAGACGGTCGAACTATATCTAATTTGTTTGTAAAGTTCCAGAGTAATCTAACTTGAAACACTGATGTAATGGAGCAAATAATTAAAAGAAAAGGTAAGATAAAGATGAAATGAACGTTTTCAAATTATATACACTACCGTTATTATGTACAATTCAGCCATTTCACAGAATACCTGGTTATTTTATGAAGTAACTGATAAAGTGTATATAATATATTACAAGTGTATAATAAATGAATAATTCCTCGCCTTAACTAGTTACTTGATAAAATGTCTAGTTATTCTGTAAATTAACTAATGATAGATAATTAGCAAACAAACAATTTAACTGAATTATGTAGCATATAATATGTTATTTGTACACAGGCATAATAAAATCATTTGTTAGAAGAGGGATTACTAAAATGGCTTTCAGAATTTTAGAGAACACAAGGACACTTATTTTTAAAACAAGTAAATTTTTTGTTAACGAACAGCATCTTACCTTGTAAGGATCTTAAGTTGGACTAACGTTTATTTTATTTTAAAACTTTATTATCATGTCTTATTTTCCACTTCCTGCCAGAGTTAACGCCTGAATATGTTTATACAAATTGTACTTGCTAACACTTAAGTATTTAAGTTGTGGCTTTTTGCCAAGAGCGTACTAGAAGGAGAGAGAGTGAGCAGTCTCGCCACGAGTCTTCATGCGAGCTTGCCATCAAGTACTGTCCGCCTTTAAGGCCAGAGGTTTTAGTCTAAAGACGTAAAGCTAAAGACGTATTGTAGTTTTCCGCAGTTTCCGTACTACAGACGTAGTAATTTAAAAAGGTCAGCCTTAGTGTTAGTCATCTGTGTAAAATATTAAAAGTTAGTTTTTATTTAAATTTTAGTTAGTAGTCTTATATTTTTACGTTCAGACCACAAGTGGTTGGTCTTTGTATCCCGAGGTGCGGGAGCGGCTGTTAAACGTGGAAAAATATAAAGGGTAATTTTAACCCTTCTCATCTTGTCGTCTTTGCTACACTCCATAGGACATAGTTTGCAGTAAACTCACTGTCCAGTCAGGACACCTTATGTTCGCCAAACAGATAAAAAGAAATACAAGTCCTGATAACCTAAACCTTTTTAAAATTTTTGATCGGTACCTAAACTTTGAGCTTAGCAAACGTTCGGAGCGATTTCTCTAAATTCGTCATTTCTTCTATCTTGATTATTGTTCGCAGACGACAGTCGAGAATATAGATATTTTACTTTACTTCTTTCTTATTACCAATTAACAAAAAAATCATGATAATAGTTAAAATAGATTTGACATCATCTTTTCTTTTGCGACTTTCACGTTTTATGATACAGACCGTAAACCCCACAGAGTCTTCAGAATGAGATTTATGTGGCATTAATTTTATAGTTTTATCTTGAATTTCGAAACATGATTTAGAATCTATTAATTCATTAAAACAATTTACAGATCTTCTGTACAACTTTATCTTCCCCTAAACAGTCCTCTTCCATGATATGTCAATAGGCTTATTATATCTTGAACAAATTACGATTTCTCTGTATTCTTGTAAACAAATTATAATACCTTACTAATGGCATTTTTAACCTTGTTTTTCAACCAGCACCTTATATCAGTTGAGACAAAGTACTCACTGCAGGTGACAGCTGAGAAAGGATCCGGACACCTGGACGGCTTACAAAGACTATTCGTGTATCATCCGGAATCCGCAACTGTATAACGAAATAACTCTCTGGCGCCCAATAAGCACGGCGTCGGGAGCTTAATAGAACCTTTTGCTGATACTGTACACTGCAGTCAAAATACCTTAATTAAACTTCATCATCCAGTAAATGAAATGTTCCTTCGGAATACGAGTTGTTGACAGTCCCTACTTAAGTTGCGCAACCAAACATAACCTCGTAAAAAGACCTTTTAATATGACAGCAAGACGATGTATTTTTCATCAGCATGTTACAGCCTGTTACTCCAGAAAATGCCACCGTTGTCTAGCATCAAAATTGCCAAAATGCTTTCCGTGTCTTATCTGGATTCTAGTTCAATCTAGATTTATAGCTGTGACTGAAAATCTATGGGGTATTCCTGACATCTCAAGTTCATATTTTGGGGAAAAAATCTATAGGTTTAACAACAACCCCTTCCGTGTCTATTTTGCTTTTTTATTGACAAGATTAGCAAAGATTCAGCAACACCTAAAGATCATTTTGCGTAATATTTATTTAACGACAATTTCTGACACCATTCCCAATATATAAATGAGTTCGTATACAGTGTCAGACAAAGAATCATTTAAACAATAAAGCTCTACATTTTGCATTGGGGACTGGGAGTGTTAATGTTTTTACTAGTTGGATTTGAAGGACATGATAGTCTTGAAGTAATCAACAATTACATCAAACTTTCTTATCTGATGTCTTTGAAGTTTTTACATCTGTCAAAAGTAACAACATTTCACGGTTGAGCAAAAAATTGTTCTCTTTCACATCACGCTTGGCTTAGTAAAGATTCACCTTTTCTTAGTAAAGAAACCTTTCTTTCGTTACGTCGTTTTTCCTATCATTTAATGAATTCATCGTTAAAGTCAACTTAAAGCTTAAACAACTTCTGTAATGTGAACATAAACGTAAGAAGGGTGTAAAAGGCTTTTTTATTAAGAACCCAAATATCTGAACAGAAGGCACTCCTTGGGCTTACAAAACCAGCTAACAATTATGGCATAAACTCAAACGTAATTTTACGTTAAATTTAAACTAAATCTAAGTCTTAAGTTAGTCAAAGGTTGCGCAGAAATAATTAACGCGCAAGTCGACTCAAACCTACGCTGGTGTGACAACAATATTTCCAAAATTCAAAGCAACATTGTAGACCCAATGCTATCGTACAGTTTCAACTAGTAATGTGGCCTTCAACAGGTGGAATACGCTCTGTCTGTAAGCAATCTAAATCTCCCTTAAATATTGTTTCGTACTGCTTTATTTAAATACACGCGAGATAAAATTCGCATTTTCGCAGGAAAACGGAAATGTAAAGATGGGTAACTGGTTAGTTTAAATAAATCACTAACAACGTAAAAACATAATTACTCTAACGCAATTATGAAATTTGAGAAAATAACGCATCGAAGTATTATTAGACGCGCACAGCAGCCGGCAGATGGAAACAATCAACTAACTGGAATGAACTTGCTCAACACACTAGACCAAGGGTTCTCTAAGGTTTTCAATTTTGTACCACATATGTAAGAATAGAAAATATATGTAGCATCGTGCATCAATATAATGTACTATTTCACATTCATTTGATATATTTGCGTAAAAATTGCACCATTAAAATAATGTAATGTATCATTTAATGGCCCATATACTATAGTTTGAGAAACCTTGCTATACTCGTTTTACCATACAATGCATGATCTGGCAGAGTACATAAATTCAGTAGAGGGCAGAGGATAAATGTATTTCTCGTTGATAGTTTGAAAGCCTAGCGGGAAAAAAAAACTCGACTGCAGTAATCTTGATATAGTATTAAGTTAAAAAAATTATAGTTAATCATAGAAATATTGCCTACAAATAAAAGTAAACTACAACTGTGGCATTGCAATGATTCAGAGCGTCCACTTTAATGTTCATAAAGAGAGATTAGTGTCATTTTAGGTTTTCCTGAAGGAATCAAACTGCTTATAATAACTCTGAAGGTCTTTTTCACCGCGCAGGATCGAGTTGCATTGGATATATTTACCGTGGAGAATTTAATCATTTGTTTATAGACAGATATTTGGATTGAACACAAGGATTTTAATTCCATCACAGTTTCTGTGATCTTTGAATTTTATTTTCGTAAAGCTTTTGCTCAGAAGAATTGTTTTGATATCGTACCATATAAGAAGACGATTGTTCCTGTTTATAACAAGTGTACTAATTGAACCTCATATTTAAATTCTCTTCATTGTTTTAAAAATGCGTTATTCAATAAGCCTATTTATTACAGCATTCAATACGGTATGTGGCGTTGTTAACAATATTTTGCCGTTATTTTAAATCATCACTATTTTGCTATGAATGAGTAAAATATTTTCCATCATCTTATAACTGGTCTAAAGTAAATATCTTAAACTTGATTTTTGTGCGTGTTATCGTCTATCAATTCCTCTTATTCTGTTTAGAAATTTTAAGCAATCTCTCAGAAAGAAGAAGTTTACTTCATTTTGCATAGTGTTTATTTTTCAACTCTACACAAATATCTATTTAGGATTTCTGGAAATCTGTTTAGAATGCAAGTATTTTTTCACTGTTTTTTTTTAAACTGTGTGACTAATAGAGAAATTCGGTCTATGTGAAACTCTTGTAGCGTTTATTAAATTTTGTTTACAAGTGCGTTGCTTATATCTTATTATAACTATGCATAAACTGATTTAATGAAATTAATATGTGTTGTTAAAACCGAAACTCTTTCCTTTTACAAGAACTGTTAGCAAACATTTATGATATTTTATTATTTACAATTTTCAACAATTTATGTATCACTATAGTCTTTCAATACTCGTATGCATTCCAGTATTCCAAAGGCCTATATGATTATTTAATTTGGTACTGGCATAACAAAAGTATGAAGAACTGAGAACATGAATTAATATTCTGAAGTATTACGTGTGATCGTGATTGTAATATAAAAGTCTTTTTTAAACGTCATGAGAAAAAGTAATCGTAAATGTGCGTGTAAATATTTTTCATGTTCTGCATGTTTCTGAAAAGAAATTGCATGTAATTCATAAATTTCTGAGGAGAAAATAGTGAAGGACAACTGTTATCCAAAAAAAGTAATGAATGCTTGGAACTGATAACGTTGCTTTCCTTGACAAGGCCGCACCACTTCTTACTACAAAACGTCTATTTGCAATCCCCTTGAACCCTGGGTGATAATCATCCTCAGCCTTATCATAAACATTAAAAATAACTGCAGATTCTACGGAAGAGTAAGTAATCGATGCTTACTTAGGGTTGGAAAAGAGTAAGTATACCGTTTTACAAATGGGATATTTTTGTGTCAAGGAAAACAACATTATCAAAAATGAGCATCTATTATTGATACATTGGATAAAGCCTGACCTTCACAATTTTCTTCTAGCAAATTTATGAACTACATGCAAATTTCCTTTCAGAAATATGCAGAACATGAAAGGTATTTATTTACATGCCCATTTCAGTGCGATTCGATGCAATGTTTCAAACTATTAATTATTACTCTGAATACATCACTCTTTATTTTATTTGTTTTTAATTAGCAATACCAAGCTAACGTGAACTTTCTGAACCCTAGATGTATGTGAGTACCGACCAATGATAGCAGTCAAACCACTTTATAATGGCGCGTAATCAGGTTAGTGACGGTGACTGCCGTACTGAAGGGCTCGGGTTCGAATCCCGGAAAGGAATAGATGTTTGTAAATGTATAGTGTCTGTGCGGCATGGGGTGCTCTAAATATGCGGCTAGCCGAAAGTCCTCTCGAGAGGTTGCTAGTAGGGAAAGAAGGGGTGGGAGAAGACCAGCTGATTCCCCGGGGTGCTTTCCATCAAAATTGGTGGAGGCGGAGCTGAGCAAAGTCGTAGTATCTCCTATATGGTGGTCAAGCAACTGTTACTGTTAAGACTTTTGTCAACGACAGACGCAGTCTTGCACTCCTTGCCATGACGAATTTCGTGCGCTTGTTCTGATTTGATATTACTGTCGGACAAATCACAACAACAAAAACACATTTTATAATGAATTGCTAAATAGCCACAGTCATAAAATTTGATGGAAACATTAGAATAGTTCGTGAAAGTGGACTGAATTTCAACTTTTCCAAGCGGGTAAAAAATATATGAAACTGTTTATCAAAATCTCTTGGCTAATATATTTTCAGCGTGGTATGAAATGTTATAACGTTGGAAGTAATCCAAAAATATCTGAAAATGAGCTTAAAATGAAAGGAATGAGAAAGGAAAAAAAATCACGTTAAGAAGAAATAACATGCAACGTTTTTAATAAAAAATAAATTTCTGACTGTAAAAAAGATTCTTCGAATCTGAAAAATTGATAATTTTTTAAAATACTTTTTTAAAATTTTCAATGGCTAGGCAAAAAGTGGCAAAGAACTAAAAATCTTATAAGCAGAGGTTTCAAACAATAGAACTAAGAACAAAAAGACCGAAGTCATGGCCTAATGAGCGTTCTTGTCTCCTCAGTATCTCGATTCTTCTATAAGACCACGAAGAGTCCCACATGGGAGCAGGTTGTCCCTGCCCATTTCTTCTCCAGAATCACAAAGTGGACAGATAGGACTCTTGAAATGCTCATGCGGTGCAGGTGGGCGGCAAGACAATCATGTCCTGTAGACAGACGAAAAGCCGCAACTGCATTGTGTCTTGGATTATCGGGAATAAGAGAAGGACTTAACATTCTCCAACTTTCTGAGGCTTTATGAGCCTGAATATCTCCTAAGATATTAAATATAAGCAATTTTGTTATAAACAGTTTGATCCTCCAATAAGAAATGGCTGTATTAGGATGTTGTAGTAAGCTGGCAACTCTTCTTGCAAAGAAGTCCGCTTGTTCATCTTCACAAAGGCCACAATGGCCTGGCATCCACTGGAGAAGGACTTGTTTCCCATTTAAAGTAAGAGTTCTAAGAAATTCTTAACATTGCAAAATTTCAAGGGTTTGTAGGGTTTATATTTATTTTAACTAACATTTATTTTAAGTTCATATTCCTTTCCTGTTTAGCCTTCATTTTTCCCCTAGAAATGCCCGTGCCAGAGTATGTAAATTGTAGTAGCACGCGCAGTTTATTCAAATTTAGCGGAAGCTAGTTGAGTTAAATAGTAGACGAAACGAGCGTGTAAAAGGCTTGCTTTGAACCTACGCTGAAGATTTTCCTTAGTAGAATTTAGATTCGGCGCGTATCGGCCTGTGTGCCTAGCTTTGCAGAAGTGCAAAATTTCAACTGTTAAATCAGTAATCTTGCTGAATATCAGCGATAATTAAAAACGCGGTTAGTTAAGATCTCAGAGCCTCGTCGGTAGTGTTTGACATTTGTTCATCTAGTTTCTTATTTTCAGTTTTACCTTACTTTTAGTTCAACCGCCGAGTTGGCGCAGTTTGTGAGCATCGAGTAGACGCAGTTGTAATTCTAAAAGTACAATAAAAGGGTTTCAACCCCTTCGCACGTTTTTGTGACTCACTATCCCAGTGACTGACAAGTTAGAAGCAGAGAGATCTTAGAGGTTAATGGAGTTAATTCATTGAATGGCTGAAATCAGAAAAAGAATGAATCAGAAAAAGCGACTGCCCTTGCAAATTTCTAATGGATACCTAATAACTGCTTTAAGTTTATACATATGGCTACTACTTCACCATCAGAGGAGATGTCAATGTATCCTGCAAGGCAGCGCAGACTCGCCACCAACTTTTGACAGGGTACACTCGCGCGGCTGGCCAGATCTTACAGTCACTTCACATCAGCTGGCACCGCTTCTACAGGACTGGTCAGTCGTCGAGGGTCTGAGCTTGTCAGATCACAATTACATACGTTTCACCATAGCAAAAAGCACGGCCGTACAAGTAATCAGAAGATATAACCTCCCAGGACGGAAGGTCAGTTCCTTTGCAGCAACTATCAGCAATAGATTGACACCCCTCGCAGCCGTCCTACAACAGACCAGAGACAGTAATGCACTCCAAGAAATTACTCAGGATATCCTTGCCACAATACAAAGCGTGTGCGATGAGCATCTTCCAAAACGATCAGCCAGGCGTACCACCAAGATTCATTGGTGGGATGGTGCGTTACGCACTCAGCAACAGAAGTGTCGCGCTCTGCGACGCCGTCTCAAAAGCGAAAGAAAACAAGAAAAGGATACCACCAACATTCTGCAATTCTATCAGCGAGAACGAGCGCAATATAAGCGCATGATCTTGACTGCTAAAGTAAATAGTTGGAGGAGGTTCTGCTCCGAAAATACGGAGACATACGGCCTTCACCACAAGATAGCAGCAGGAAAGCTATTCAAACCGGCAGCACTGTATATTCAACCAACGATGGAGTCCAACGACCACCTAACAGAAGCAACAATGAAGACTATTCTCAATACCATCTTCACGGTAGATAATCCACAGGATGACAGCCCAGAGCAAACTCACATCCGTACCCAGTCAACAACTATTAACACGGAGGATGATCCGGAATTCACTAATAGAGAAATTCTGCAAGTCCTTAGGGAACTACCGCAACGCAAGGCACCCGGCCCTGATGGGATTGATTATAGAATAATTAAACTGGTCATACGTACCAACATTAACATCTTCAATACCCTGTTCAATCGGCTTCTGCAAGCCGGCTCCTTCCCAAAGTGCTTCAAGGTGGGCCAAGTAGTGCTATTTCTCAAGAAAAACAAAGACCCCAAGCAGCCAGAGTCATATAGACCCATTTGTCTGCTCTCTGCGTTGGGGAAAGTCTTTGAGAAACTACTGATAGCAAGGCTTAGGCACCATCTACTAATCTCAGAATACTTGAGCCCAATCCAGTATGGCTTTACCCCGGGCAAGTCCACGCTTCATGCACTAAAGGCGGTGAGGGATCAGATCATCGACAACAGATCTACTGGCTACCACACAGCGTTTGTTTCGATCGATTTGAAGAGCGCTTTCGATACGTTGTGGTGGCCGGCAATCCTTCAAGCCTTACGAGAGGCTAAATGCCCGAAGAATATATATCAGACCATCCAGCACTACCTATCAAATAGGCATTTAGTCATGCCATATAATAGCGGCTTTGTGGAAAAAGAGCAGACGCAAGGATGCCCGCAGGGATCATGCGCCGGGCCGTTCCTATGGAACGTGACCTATAATAGAGTCTTAGCACAAACATGGCCAGAGCACACGCGCGTCATCGCATATGCTGATGACACAGCACTCGTAGTGCGGGGCCATACGAGAGACGAGCTACAAAATAATGCTATAGAGTCGTGTACTCTGCTTCAAAGACGCTGCACAGTACTCAAATTAAAAATAGCAGAGTCGAAATCCCAAATTCTCTTAATCCCCAAGAAAGGTGGATCCTTGGCAAGACAGCCGAGAATCACGATTAACGGCCAAAGACTGAAAATCACAAAGGAGCTCAGATACCTAGGCATTACGTTTGACAGTAAACTGAATTGGATACCCCACGTCATGGAACTTAGGAAGAAAACCATGCACATGGCACAACAACTGAAATTCATGAAAGGGCATCAGTGGGGTCTCAACCCCCATATTCAGAAGACTCTCTACAAAACGGTGACAGAAAAGATCGTCACGTATGGAGCCGCCATTTGGTCTGCTCCGATGCAGGCCCGCAAGGTACAACATCTCACCAGAATACAGAGGCCGTTCTTGCTCAATTTGACTAAAGCTTTTAGAACAGCACCAACAAACGCGCTTAATGTACTGGCAGGTCTTCCGCCATTACATTTAAGTGTCGAGAAAGAGGCTACCTACCAGCAGGTAACACAATTGAGACAAATAGCGGAGTTCCATGATGAAATTTACAATCCAACGGATCTAGAAGATAAGCTTATCCGATTACGAGATCATCCCTCAACTCAAGGGAAAGGTGTTTACGCCAGAATAAAACAAACAACCCACGCTACGGCTGCGGACATGACCTACTATACCGACGGCTCAAAGCAAGAAGACAATACGGGATGTGCCTACGTATCACTCAAGCACAATGAAATCGTTGAGCAATGGAAGGGTCACCTGGACACACGGAATAGTGTGTTCCAGAGTGAAGCTCTGGCAATAGAGCGAGCACTCACCAGAATAATACAGCAACAGCATGAGAAAAGCTACATTATAACGGACAGTCTCTCGTCGCTGTATGCAATATTAAATCCCTGCCATAGCTCACCGCTAATAGCCAGCATACAATCCAAACTGAGAGACCACAGCCATCTCCAAATACAACTGGAATGGAATAAAGCCCACGTCGGAAACAGAGGTAATGAGCTGGCCGACCAGCTCGCCAAAGAAGCCGCTCGAAATGAAAACGCGGTACCAGTTAAGATCCCGTGGCCCATGTCAAGTTTCAAAAAGAAACTTAATGAAAAGGTGAAAGCCCTATGGTAAACTGAATGGGACATCGGTGACACAGGACGCCGTGCTTACTACCATGTCCCCAAGGTAGACAATGACCGCCACATAATGAGCAGACAATTGGTGCGTTATATCACAGGACATGGTCCCTTTCCGCTCTACTATGAGCGATTCACCATAGCCAGCACGGCACAATGCATCTGCGGCGAGGAGGGCAGCCCAGAGCACTACGTCTCTGAGTGTCCACTGACGCGTCCAACACGCAGGCCTTCTGCATCTACCTATACCATCATCCAACACGCAGGCCTTCTGCAGATTTATGATCAAAAACAGGCACGCGTCCTATAAAATAATAAAAGTCATTAACAAGCTTATGGACTTAGGTACAGAATTGTGCAACACTCTTTAATGCACAAGTATACTGCTGAAAAGAAATGTATCACCGAAGTGACTTGCAGTGAAAATTTTAGTATAAGTATCATATGTAACAAATGTGCAAAAAGATAATATATTCCATAAATGTATTCTGCATATCGTATATATTGTATATATTGTATATATCGTATATATTGTATCTGCATGTATTGTATAAATGTATCCTGCGTATCGTATATTAGAGTAAAATAACTATTTAAATGCTTCATGTACCCTAGAAGAGTAAATGTATGTTGTGTAAATGTATTCAGCATAATGTATCATATAAATGTACTGGCTTCTCTAGATAAAGGTGGACGTGGCGCTATACTGATTAACCATAATGGTAAAGGGACAGTGCCCACGTCCTCCGTCGCTTATCGCTTATCCTGCAAGGCGTAAGAAGAAGAAAGATTCGAAAACACACCCACCACCACTTTAAAATGACAGTCAAACTGAGAACCATCAGTAAAAATGCGCAGCCACTGAGTTGGTGGATATCTACCCGCAACGGTCTCCAAAGCGAGATAATCAAAACACTTGGTACAACATCTCTCTTTCTATGGATGGTTTCCACTAGGCCTAACCTTATTTCGACGTTAATCATCTCCAAAGACTTTCTGGTTGTCAAGACTGGTTGCATATTACCTGGAATCTTAAGATCTTTCTTAATTTCTAGGACGTTTTGAATAAATCCATATCGGGTTTTTAAATTCCTAGTCTTGATTGACAATGTAGTTCCTCCAGTAAGGATTCCCCATACGCAGCAGCTTCTCATAAAGAGTTAAGGCTCTCATTTTCATAATGTTTTGGAAGGGTTTATTTCCTGTCAACAATAACATAGCATTGATAGGTGTGGACTTCACAGTTCTTGCGATCAAACGAAGAGCTTGGTTTTGCGTCACTTTAAGTTTATTAACCACCGATTGTGCAGCTGTGATGAGAGCTTCACAGCAATACATCATTAAAGGCAGGATATTAAATGTGGTATTAAGAGTGGATCGAGCCGACCACTAGTTACATTCGGCTAAACGCTTAAGAATATTAAGTCTATTTGAAACACGTTCGGTGAGCTGCTCAACATGAAACTTCCCACTTAATTTATTATCAAACGTCACTTCTAGATAAGTAAAGATGCCCGTGTTGGTAATCAAAGTATCTTGGTACTTTAGCTCTACTGAAAAATTTCATGGGTTAGAGGAAAAAAACTGTGAAGCTGTCTTTTCCAAATTTACAGTCATATTATTTTGTTCACACCAAAATTCGAGAGCACCTGCAGGGCCTTATTTAATCGACTTTCAATAAGGTTTTTTGCACCATGTTTTGAAGCATCGGTCCAAATTACCAAATGATCAGTAATTAGTAGACAATTAATACCAGGTGGTGATTTAAGAGAAGAAACTAGATCATTACAATATACGAGTATATTAAACAAGATGCAGCTACTAACTGTTCCTCGAGGAAACCCAGTTTGTAAATTAAAGCATCTGAAGGAGTGTTTAAAATTTAAACTGCATGTCCCTGGCTTGTGAAAGACTTAATCCAGTTAAATAATTTTAACTGTAATTTTAAACACCTATTAAAAGATTATGTGTAAGTGCGAGTTAGCCTCTAACTTAAGTTCCTCCGCAGCATTCTGTATTTGGATTAACTTTTTCCGTTCTACATTAGTGTTCCTTGAAATTTCTCTTGCATATTTTTCCTTTCGCTGAAATTCGTTTTAGTATTTTGTATTATATTTTAAAATTACTATATGACTGAATATAAGTATTTTCATAAACTGTCAAATATTTAATTAGTCTCTTGCGAAGCATTAATTTAGACTGTCCGAAATTTCTGCAGCGTATTAGCTTCCTAAAGCGTATTAAGGTACAGGGAAGGAAATGATTTAAACCCTAAATAAATTTGTTGCCTCTATCCTGTAAGATCTGTTTCTGCTACTCCACATAAAATAGATCCTACAATGAACCTGGTGAATTGTCGCGCAGGCGTGAATTAATTACCAGCACAGAAGAAGGGTGAAAAGTAACCCTTTATTAAGTTGAACAAAAAGGCACGATCTTCGTGCGTTACAAAACACCGTCAATTTGCGGTGAGAAACTTAAATGTAGAATATAATTCAAGACAAATTTAAAACAGAATACTACTGGATTAGCACGTTAATTTACACCTAACAGATTGGCTCACAGAAACCTAACAGGCGTGCTGATACTCTGAAATGGCCAAAAGTCTTACTAGCGTAACAGCGAGATAGCAACAAAACGTGCGCTGGCTATCGAAAACACGCTATGGATAAACTTAGAGATTTACACGTTTAAATTTTCACTTCACTTAACCTTAAATTTACATCCTAGCGAGAAAATAATAGGGGAAGTTGAGAGGTTCAGGAAAGGTATCAAACTTAAAATAAATTTGTTATGCAAAATAAGGGAAACCTTGCAACCGTCATGTTACTGTGAAATATTTGTAATATTCACGAAAATGGAAAACGATATTTCTCCAAAATTGTTTTACAATTTTCGTAGTGTTACCTGCTATACAAGTTTAGAACTGTATGACATTTAAAAAATGTCTTTATCTTCGGCAGAGTAAATAAATAAAAGTAATTTAAAAGTTTTAAAGTAGGTAAAAACTTTTTGTATAAATTTGCCATAACAAATTCACTTAGGAGGAAAAATTAGCAATAGTTTCAATATTTTGCTCGAAAAGAATTTTTTTTTTGTTTTTAACCGTAACGCGCAAAAATGTATCAAAAGCCGAACATATATACAGTATCCGGAGTGCGCCAGTAACGTATGCAGTATCTTGGCTGTATTTAAAAATTTCAAGCATTTTATTTGGAGTTATACACAGAATGTTCCAAAGTAATATTAAAAAACGCTAAAGATTTTGTAAGATACAGTAAAATACATTTTGTTATTGAATATCTGGAAACATCAAAATAATTTAATTTCAATATTCGCAAGATAAATTTGGGAAATCTTACTATCTTAAAACATGACCTTTGTCCATAAATCTGGGAAAGATGAAATTATTGAACAAAGTTTACTTCAATATTTCTTCAGAAGCATTAAGTTTCTGAGAAACTTCTTGTTGCTTTTAAAATCATCTCAGGCTCTCTTAGTGTATATGAAACCAAAACATTGACGACTGAGAAAAGTAATAATTCAAAGCTATACATCATCAAAGAACATGAAAGCAATCGTACTTAATGGCTTTCTATAAACGTTGAGCCAGATTTCAGTTGAAGTTCTCGTAGAATTGAGCCCTCCTAAAAAGCAGATGGCCATAAAAAGTCATCTGATCTTTGCCAGAAGTTGGCAGATGCATATGAGAAGGCCGTCTATACCTATTTTTAATAAAAATAAAATGCAGTGATATTCTACATAAAATACATGATATTGTATGCAATGACATTCTAAATAAAATACATGATATCGTGTGCAGTGATATTCTAAATAAAATACGTGATATCGTATGAATGACATTCTAAATAAAATACATGATATCGTATATAATTTAAGAAAGCGAATTTGAAGTAAATGACATATCAAGAAATCTGCTAGTCATCCATTCACCTTCAGTTTATCGGGAGAGACTAGTCTCTTGAACGCGTAGCACAGATACCAAAAAATTCAGCAGAATGTTAGCAAAAAGCCTGGATTATGCAGTGGATAAGGTAAATTTTCCAAACCAGCTCCTATGGATTCTACTGTCACTCCCGCTAAATGCCATTTTGCACTCTCATGCAAGAATAAGTAATCATCCATTCGAGGGCGCATCTCAAAGTGTTTTTCTTCAAGATGCTAAAACTGCGAACAGTAGAATTTAACGATTTTGTTGCCCTTGCGAGAAGTAGCTCTGAAAGGATATTGCATGTAGACCCACCAGGCACAAACGTCACTTTACGCAGGTGGTTTCTTTCTCAGTTGTTTCTCCTTAAGCCAAATGCATGCAAATGCTTGATCATAGTATTTCGTGCATCTCTAAGTTCTGTATAAAGTGATGTAGATATGTAGATAAATAGATCTGCTAGAATTCACTGTTGAAAGCCGATTTGAAAAAAGCAGATCTTCAGCTTCGATGATGTCACTACTGAAGTTCATGAGCCAGTAGCTTGTACTGCATGCTCTTCGAGGACCATTTTCGAATGCGATATTACAGCTACACTCGGTTTGGTAGCATCGAATGCGGATTTCAATCCCTAAAACGTATCACATTAGGTAATGTGTTTTAGTAATTTAACAGCATCCTCAATATAACTCAGGATTTTCCTTATGTAGCAATGTTATTGTCATTAAGTGACTTGACAAGACCTCTTCCCAACATACCTGTATTCATTCTAGAAAGCTGAACTGCGCTGGAACTACTGGAAAATACGTTTATGAATCAGTAGATTTTAATAACCACTATCGCTTTAAAAGGTGATATAAGATTTCTGCTGGATTTGCCTAGATGTTTGAGGATAACAGCAAGACTTTCTAGAACGGGCCACATGTTTAAGTCCGGAAGTATAGCTGGTTAATATGCTTACCTTTTGAAAATATTTTTTTCAGTAAGTTTCAAATTATATAGACGATAGTATGATGAATATTTATTCTATTAGACCTAAATAAAAGTTTTAAAGAATGGCGTGAGATATTTTCTGAATACTGAAATTTCATTTGTCAACATAGAGAGATCTGATTGTCCAGATAAAGGAATGTCAGTGGAAACGCGTATGCTACAATGGTTCCTTTAAGGCGAATTACACTGAAGAAAAGTGATTTTTTTCTCATCGCACGATGTGTGACAGTGCCTTATAGCAGTGGTCTCTCTTTTTGTACGAATTCTTAACTTCTATGATACAGGGTGGTTATAATTAAAGCGACCCTATTCACACCCCTGTAGAACCCGTTCTGCCTATCGAATTTTGATGAAACTTGGTATACACGTTATATGGATTATGGGGAAAACATTTCTGCAATAAAAAATAGTTCAAAGTTTGACCACCAGATAGAAATTTTCAAAAATTCCTTAGTCAAATTAGTCAAACCTATAAAGAGACCTTTAGTCAGAGCCAGAAAATCATTCTGTGTGCCTTTGTCATTGTTAATCATGCCCTTATAGAAGAAAGATCGAGCTTTATCGGTAAAACTGTTTTATTAGAACGGCAGCAATAGCTTAGTTGCATTGCCTGAATATCGTTGTTTAAAAGGATTTTGAAAAGGGCCCATGTCGAAGAACGGTTTGAAGAAGATGATCAGGAAATTTTTTATTTCTGAAATTGTTTTCCCACTGTCCATATAACATATATACGAAATTTCATCTAAAGTCAATAAGTAGAACAGGTTCTAGAGGGGTCTGAATGGGGTCACTTTAATTATAACTCCCCTGTTCTTCTTTTTATACTGAAAATAAGTAATGAATAAAATTTATAGTTTTAAAATCCTTAAAGTTACTTGACACATAGCGTATTAAGTTATAGGGATCCAGAGACATGTTTAAGAATCGCTGTTGTACAGATAATACCTTTACTCATTGTTGAAGAACACACGTCTTGACTTCTGTGCATTTTACATCACTGTGTGATCAATTCAATACTTTTTCCCATAATGCAGTGTCAGGTTTACATAATTTACTAATCACATAGATACTTATTATGAGGTCTTATGCATTCAGTAAAATTTTTGCGATCGAGAAAGATGACGAACGAGGAAGATTTGTAATAGATCCAATACACCAACGATACCCAACTTATACCTCCGAGCCAAACGTGGCTCGTATTACCTGTTTGGTTCCTTCTTCGTCTTGTGAAGTAAAGCACTAAGAGGGGAAAAAAATTCCAAATATGCCATACACTCATAGGCGAGGTCGACCTATTATTTTACACTAAACCTCTCAGATTTCACGCATCATCACTGAAATCACGATGGATTGCTTCAGACTGAACTGAATGCTGTATTTTCATTCGCTGATTTTTATGTAGCATCATGAAGTTATTTTATTGCGCCAACGTCATTCGCTTGGAGTAGCTTGTATGGAACACACACGAGCAAGCACAGAAGTTTTTCGAAGTTGTGCGGGAAGTAGCTCTTCAGAGCACTACCTCTTCTCTTGCCCATTAATACAAGCATATCATAGCATTAGACCAACTACAAACGAACTCGAGTTTCAAAGATATATAATTGAAAAAAAAATCTGAAAGCTTTAAGATTTTATATTACTCCAAAAAGGGCGTTTTTTAACGTTTTGTGTGCTACCTTTATTTATTAAATATCATGTCCTTCGCATTTAAACCACATAAAATTCACTTCCAAAGCAATATCACAAAATATTTGAAAACAGCGTATCTTTAGAATTTTCGATACACAGTCTCGCGCACTGGAGATAAACATTTTTTCCCTGTACACTGTTGCCATTGCTCGCTTTGAAATTGGTGAGTTTATTAATCAAACATTCGTTAAAGTTTCACAAAATATGAAGTAGATAATAAAACAAATTCGAAAACCGGACTTCCAAGTGCCCATGTTCTGTTGGAGGACTACGTTTTTCAAAATTTGATGGCTGTAAGCACCGTTGTTTTTCCGCACTGCTAGAAACATTCATGCATTCAAGGGGATTATTCATCATTTAGTTTCCTTAAATATAACACATGGCGATCATGTTTGGTGGCAACAGTTTGAAAAGTGAATCAACGCAGAAAGTGAAACGACGCAAATGCCATTTCGAGACTAATAGCCCTTTGGGTCTAACGCTCCTTTGGGCAAATAATCCAAAATTTCGCAACAAAATCAACAATGTTGTAAAACACATTTCAGTACAAGGGGAAGATATTTGTAAGCAGTAGGTGGTACGAAGAGTTTTTATATTACTATACAAAGTTTTTTTAAAATAATAACTGCATCAAAATATTTGCACGGAGCTTCTGTAGGATGCTTTGAATGCTTTACTGTATCACTAGCATCACTGGACAATACGCGTATAACCAGATGGTAAAGTCCTGGTGTTTCAAATGTTTGTTCTTGTCCTGTCCAGATTTGATGGTTTCATATGGTTAAAAGTATTCGTTTTTCTATGTGCCTTAATCATTAGTTTTAATAAATATTAATGGTTGTGTAATTACCCTAACCATGTAGTCATGTGAACGAGGAAAAAAAAAGAAATAACCTATTAACAATAATAATTTTAAGAATGAATGGGAAGAAGAATATTTTTTCATTAATTTTAAAAACAAATGCCTTTTGTTTTTAAAATTTGTAGTTCAATAATTTCTGTTGGAAGAAAAGCAGTATAGAACGAAATTTTACGACAGTTCATAGAAATTGTGGTACTGAACATCCTTAAATATATTAAATGAAAGAATTGCAAAGCATTTTCGTTGTCCAACAATCAGTGTTTACTAAATGAAAGGAAGGTTGCTACGATTGCATCATTTAAAGGTTGTATATTATACTTGCAATTCACAAAAAAAAAACAACATTTGATTATGGCAACATAATTAAAGAAACAGTACGTGCTGCATCGGCAATTTTATTTTAGGAAGCTAAAAATAAGAATGGAATCTTGTCAGCTACAGAAGTTGTCCAATTATCCAGAAATTCCGTCATTCATGTAATAGATGTTGCATAACTTATTTTTGGCTATGTCCGAAAATGTTAGAAGACAAGTAAAAGATGATTTAGAACAGTACCTTTCCTTAAGTTTATAGTAAACGTATATCTGTAATGTAGCTTTTTATAAGGATGATCCTTAATGATTTTCCAGTGAAGGAAGATCTACTCTCAGCTTTCCATTAAAAGTCTTGTACACGCACAGTGGACATATAATCAAGCTATTAAAACCATATAACTGAAGTTAATCTTTCGCTTCAAAAACCTGTGCCCGTAGTAAAAGAAAACTGTAAATTCCATTTGTGCCAAACTATTTCATAGCAGATTGTTTAAAGTACTGAACATGATGCTAAGAAAGGAGTTTTAATGTTACATTCAGGAATTAAATCTGTTATTAAAGAAAACGTTCTACGATTTTTGGAGATTCTTCCAGAGATAAAACAGGTTTCTAAAATCCAGAACCAAAACTTATGATGAACTTAATGACCATAGCTGGTTATCTGATTTAACCTTTCTTACACACATAATAAGCAAAATGAATAAACTGAATCTTCAAATTCTGGGCAAAGAAAAGACTGTTATTGAGTTGATAGAAAGTACAAGTGCATTTAAATCAAACTAAATTTGTGGTTATGCTAAACAAAGAAATGTAATTTCGCCATACAAATTTGCAGAATTACACCAAGAAAAATAGGAAAATTGGAACAATTATATATTCTGAAAATTTCTCGAACTTAAAAGTGATTTTGAAATTGGATTTTCTGGTTTTAGTAAAATTCAGACCATTGCTTCATTCATTTCAAATTCATTTGCTAATACGAATATTTCCGAAATATTGCAACAGATTGCAAATATGTTAAATAAAAATTCTACTGATTTAGAAATGGAAATGTTTGATTTTCAGTATAATCTACACTTCAAAATAAAAATACCACAAACAGATTTTGGATATTCGTAGATGAGAAAAAATATTCTCTTAAACTTTTCAAAGGTTAAACTCCTGTTTTGGATCAATTTACGTTTGCGAAAGCGGGTTTTCAATAATGAATTTATTAAAATCAAAGTTCAGGTCAATGATAACAAACGTACACCTGAATGACTGCATGGATTTAGCCATAACATCTTCTGTACCAGAGTATAATAAACTCGCAGTGTTAGGTTTCCCATTGAAACCTACTTTTCCTGTATTTAACTTGCATCTAATTGAATTTTTAATAAAGAGTAATGTAAAGCGTACATAATGAGAGTTTATTACCCCACAAATTTTTATAGTTTGTGCATTATACAGGGGGAATCTGAAGAAGGGACAAAACTTTACAGGGTGGTAGAACGCAGCTATACAAGCAATACAAAGTCTGGGCGGAACGCAAACGGCAAGCTGCTAGGCGGCATTAGAAATGGTATAAAAAGGGTCGGTCCTCTCACCCAATGGTATTTTCTATTGTAGATTGTCGAGACGATGGCTGGTTATATGAGCCATGAAATTTCTAGGGCGGTAGATTGGCCGTGGGGGTCCCATAGCTTGGCCCTCAAGATCACGAGATCTCTCGTGTTTGTCCTGTGGGGCTATACGAAAAGCCTAATCTACAAATGCCCCGTTGAAAGGAATGTGGATCTAGTCGTCAGGTTCGCCGTTGTTGCCGGCGATACTCGAAAAATGCCTGGTGTCTTTTCAAATGTGTGTTAGTCCATATCGAGCAAATGTGAAGTCTGCATTGCAGCTGGCCAAAGGTCTTTTGAGCAACTTCTTTGAACATGTACATCAATTACATTCCTATTAACACAGTTTTCTAAAGTATTTCCTCTCATTCTTGTGTTGATTTTTTAAAGGTTTCAGTGAAAAACTACCTTTTAATTTCTCATCGTTTGCATTCCGACCATACATTTTGTGACGAATGTTGCTCTTATAGCTGCGTTCTATTACACCGCAAAGTTTTTGTCCCCCTTGTTCAGATTCATCCTGTATACGTTCATAACTGAAATATTAAATGTGAAATATATAAATGTTGCTGACCCAAACGTTTTTAATTCTAAATCAGCTCGCCTCAGGTTAAAAGTTGGGCAATACTGGAGTAGATGCTGTTTCTTGAAGTTAATCACATGTATCAGTCTTGTAAAGAGGTCTCTACTTACGATCTTGCATTACTGAGACTTCTCGTTTTAATTGGAAATCAGCGATCTTTGGAACCGTTTTCAAAATCTGAAAACAATAAAAAAGGTAAATTTGAGTTCTAATTCTGTGTTTGAATAACTTATGGGACTCGAGGGGACCAGATGCACATCATCGCAGTTCGTGCGGGAAACGGTGCATGGTCTTTCTTACAAAATGGCTATTTCGAAGCATTTTAATTCGTATTTAGAACATGAATTAAGATTCACTCCGAGATACTTATACTTATGCTTGTTGTTGTCTTATTCATGTAATTTGATGGAAGAATGGTTGCCAAAGCCTCAGGGAGGTTGAACTTCTACTTTTCATTCCAATTTTGAGAAAACGCACTCCGGGAGTGGTTCGGGTCTCTAACCCCTCTCCCCTACCACCAAACTAAACGAGAGAACTTTCGGCTCGCCATATATTTAGAGTGTTCCCGTGCCGCAAGGACACTATACATTTACAAACATACATGCAGTCTCCGGGATTCGAACTCGGGCCCGTCGGTACTCCCCTAACCACTATACCGTCTGGGCGTTTGGGCGCTTCTACGGAGTGACTAAAACTAATGCATCTAATATTTTTTTGTCACACTGATGCAATATAGTATATTTATTAACTTTATAACCAAATAGGATAAATATAGCGTTATTTTTAGCCAAATTTTCATAAAATTCTTTAAGTTCTTTAGCATTTATTTCCTTAGAAACCAATACACATTCGCTTACAATTTACATGAGTTTTGCCTTATACATTTACATATGAAGCTATCTAGCCTAAAGAAGTTTTTTTAATGATATCGCCATTGCCATTCATGATATCAAGCAATGTAATACTATTGAACTGAGGGTTGAAATGCAACTTAGAATGAACGCCATATAAAAAAAGAGTGTTAAAATTAGCACGCCTCATAATTTGCATTTGTCATGGTATGAACCTGAGACGGTGAAAATACTGCAAATGGAGTGGAATAAATCCAAACTTCAATCGAAATATAATCTTTTGAAATCTGTAACTTGAGATTAAAAAGCGCGAGCGTAAAGTACCAATTATTGGCTGCTCAGTAACAAAAGAAGTACAACGCCCGAGGATCTGAAAAACAGACTAGTTGTGAGTCGAGATAATCTCGAACGAAGAAGAAGAAGAAGAAGCGAATTGAGAACGTAGTTTCCCGAGAAAGAACTTTAATAACGGAAATACTTATTTCTATATTGAAAGTAATTTGCTCTATAAAGTATCACTCACGATAATCCTATATAGTTAATGAATGTTGCTTATTTAGCAGGTATGTTTACTAAATGGAACGAAATAAATTTTTCATTACAAAGAAGAAACATTTTCGTTTTTAATAGAACATATAAAATTGCGTTTTCTAACCAAAATTTGACGCTGTGGATTTCGTTACTAAAAGAGAATAAATTTCACTATCTCTCTATCTTAGATGACTTTTAAATTAAGAAGCTTTAAAATGGACAGAAGAGTTCACAATGAAATATTATATTTACATTATACTTCAGTTAACCTTGGTCAATATTTCCCATAATGCTGAAGGCAATTCTAGAATACAAATCCTTTCATGAGAGCAGCGAATACGACAGATATGAATGAAGCCGATTTAAAAATAATTAATTAATTTGACAACTGATTCCGGCATGAAATAAAAATTTATAGACCTAACGTTAAATGTACTTCGTACGAGCATATCAGAAGAAGACCTGAGCCATTTAAAACTAGCTTTCATGTTTTATTTCTTTTCGCAAGAACGTGATTTAGTAAGGCAGGTTTCTTACATAGCTCCGCAACAAGATCCAGATACAGAAACCGACTTGATGCTATATCTGATACAAGTTTCCTAACATTGTGTGTGACATTAAAAGAATTTGTAATTCGAAGATGTGAACAAATCGAAGTCATTAAAAATTAAAAATGTTTTAATTATTTAATGTGCATTTTTTTACAACACTAAAAATTAAAAAGCGTTTTTTTAAAGGTAATAAATTATAGGTATAACAATTAGAATAAATGTTTGTTTTGTTTATGTAATAAATCCGTGTTTTAGTTCATTATAACCAAAAACTCAAATTTGCTCTCGTGTTCCTTAAAAACTGTAGAACTTAAAAAATATTCCGCGATAAGAATTTTTTTGAAAAAACTGTGTTGATGAAAATGAGTATATGATGTTACAAGGTACGTTCTCTCTCCTTTCAGCATGCCTTTATGGTGTAACTGGAAATACATTCTATGTGTATTCGGGAAGTTGAAATTCGAATCTTGGCGAGGGCATTACACATTTCTTCAATTTCCTAACATGAAGAAAAGTTCTAAAAGAGTCTACAAGAGACCCCCGGACTAAATGTTGGGGACGATAATTCGTTACTACCAGAATTTGACAATTGGGTTCCCTAGTTCCCAGTCTTGTTTTAGCAGGAAAGGTATTTTTTCTCTTCATTTCACATGCCTTGCTAGTGTACGTAGAAGACTGCTGGATGCGTGTTCGGAAGCTCTGAAGTTCGAATTCCGGCAATGGCTTTGCACATTTTTCAAGTTTCAGCATCATTATAATCTAATGACTCTCTAAAGTATTCAAAAATGAATCAGACATTGATTATATCAAAGTTGTTATTTTTTATAAAACTTAACCCTGCCATGGGTTCCGTGATAGAGAAAAAACGAACACTTAATAATTTAGACATTCAAGAGTGCTTGTTTTGTAAATTCTATAGACATCTGTTTCTTTTCACCTATTATCTATCACTTTCTATCACATATTAGCTGCGTAAAAGTAATGGAACGCTATGGAGTAAAAATTTCCCTGTCAAAGCTATGACATGCAAAATTCTGCTACTGAAGTTTAGTGTAATTGAGCAAGCATGAGTAATAGAACATATTACTTTTGATAAATTTCAGAGAAAAATAATCATTTGGCGGAAATAAATGCATACACACACACGTAGATATATTGGGAATATACTCGGCATATCTGTTTTCTTTCAAGTGAACTTATAAGGTATTTCTGCCGCCTTCTTGGTGCCGCCGCCTTGCCGCCTTCATGCCTTCGTGGTGTAATGGTCAGTACACTCGGTGCGTATTCCAGAGGTCCTGGTTCGAGTCTCGGCGAGGGCATTGCTCGTTTTTCATATCTCCTACTTTTAAAAAAATCTAATGTCTCTACAGTAGCGCCCGAACTAAAAAAGGTGGTGGATGATGATATTCCACCACCAGGATTTGGCAATTAGGTCCCCTAATCCCCAGTCGCCCTTTAAAAGGGGGAGTATATAAGGTATTTCTCCCGCCTTCTTAGCATGCCTTCGTGGTATAATGGACAGCACACTCGGCGCGTTTTCGAGAGGTCCAGGTTCGAGTCCCGGCGAAGGCATTGCACATTTTTCATGTCTCCTGCTTCTAAATAACCTAATGTCTTTACAAACTCACGGAGGTGGCAACAGACAAATGAACACGCTAATTTTTGTTTTAGTACATTATGATTTATTAAATATTTTTTTTAAAATTTACTTATCAAATGATCCACTATCCGTTTCTTATTGCACTTCTGTATTCTACAATCTATATATCACTCCAAATGAAACAGATTGCTTTTACTGTGTAAATATAGGTTAAAAATTACATTGCAAAACTTAAAAATGATACAACTACGTGTGAGAGAATTCAGTCTATTCAGTCTGCATTTGCATGTACAAGTGGAAGAGAAAGTAACACCTAATTATTGTAGCCAAGAACATTTTACTGAGATCATGCTACAAAACAGTATGACAAGGATTACACATTATTTTTCTATGTAATTGCCCAGTATCTATAAGCATTAGTCATGGTCATGAACTGGATCCTGGTCATAGAGCCATCGCAGAACCGCTGTTTGCATCTGACCATCATAGGACAGTTTTATTCAAGCCTGACATTAATTCTTCTGTAATTTATTACGCTGTAATTGGGCTATTATTCTGAATCATTTCATTAACCTTCAATATAATATTTTATAAAATAGAGATTGATGACATTCTTTTGAGCAAGCATCACTTAAATTTCCTGTCGCATTCGAAATGTTGACACCACCTGACAAAGGTGATACAGCTTCTTTTTCCATATAACTCCGTGATTTTATGATGAACTAGGTCCATGTAAGACGTTTTCGTCTGCAAAAAGGCATACTATTTCTCGTAATTTAATCGTGGAATAAGTTCTCAGTTACGCACCATTTCTGAGCTACGAAGCACCCGTTACCGTTACGTTAACGAACTTCTTTCCATACAGAAATTTAAAAGACTTTATTCTATATGTGCTTGAGCATTATTGAGTAAATCTGTCAGGTGATGGTGACAGTTGTGACTTACTTTCTGAACCTTTATGTATTAAATGTATATGCCAACTCGTAGGCATCTTGTTCATATGACTCTACCTTCAAAATAATAATTCACAAAAAATAGAGAAGTTTTGGGTGCTATAAAGCATTGCTAAAAGGTTAGTGATAACCATTAAATCCTTATAAGTAGTAATTTCGAACTGCAGAATTATATTTATCTTTGGAATAACAACCTGCTTAAAATCCTTAAAGGAAACGCAATCATGCGTGCAGTCTCTTTGCAAAGTGTTTCCAACCGTAAAATCTAATCTTTGATTGACGCCTCAAAAGATATCATCTGCTCAAAAGAATTTGAGAAAATAGTACTCTTAAGCTATAAATCAGATATGCTGCAAATCACTGATGTTTGGTGTTCGAATTAGATAATATACAATTTTGTGACAACGAGTTCTAAAGTCTTCCTCTTTTAATCCTCTGACCGGCCAGGGTTTTCGCTAAGAAAGCACAAATTTCCCAAAACTACTACCAGAAAAATTTATTTTCTTGACTTAATGTAAAAACTTTCCTGGCATTTTATACCTGGATTTATGTGCTTTTAATATATTGCCTTAATTTCTTTGACATATTTTAATATGCACGTACATATGCGTTCGTACAGATATCACAAAAAATATTCTAGGCCGTATATATACGGCCTTGCCGGTTAGAGGATTAATTCTATATGGAATTTTTATGCACTCAGATTAATATAAAAATGATGATTCACATTTTACATTATAATTTAATTAAGGTTTCATTTAAAAAATAATCTATATTATGTAATGCTATAATTTTTTATTTTCAGTCAATAAATGTTTACAAAATATTCCAATAATCTAGTGACTAAGGGGTGCGATTCCATCTGCAAGAATCATAAAATGTGTATTTGAATCGAAACCATGCTGCTGTGTCGAAACAAGCATTAATATGAAGACTCAAGTGCAATTTTCTCTTGATTATGAGAGGTTACATTTAAAATAATGTTTTTCAAGTTACTTGTATGGCATGTTAGCTTACGATAAGATTTAGCTTGTTTATACTGGAACGAGATGCATTGCTTGTGGGGAAAATAACATTGCTACTTTATTTATTATTACATATATTAATACCTTATCGTCATATGCAAGATAAAATAGGGCACAAAAGCAAAAAATGACAAGAAGAAAAAGCAGATGATTGGTCTTGGGTGTATTGTCCTAATAGTGTGCTGTGTATGATTCTAAATTTCTAACAATCTGCAGAATACAGAGGAATGAATTTTGAACGCTTACTTTCAGAGATTAGAAAAAATACTTTATCAAATACGTGAATAGATTGGAAATTTTTTCAGTCCATGTTGTTGTATTTGTGGAAGCGATAATGAAAAGAATGCTTTCCTCTTTATAGATTATCCTTATTATTGCAGAACGTTCACGAGAAATAGTGCCATCAGACAATGCTAAGATCCTCAGGCTGAAGACTCCGAAGTTACTGACTCGTTAAATTACTTTTTATTATAGATTTTATTCCTTCATATTGTTGCGTGCGTACGGGTTCATAATAGATTTAATGCACACAGGTACGATGATAGGCTAATAAAATTTATTTTTATCAAATGAAACACTTCAAAGTTCTGAAATTTTCCATAGAAATACTCGTGCACAACTCACAGCATCTCAGAGTACAATCAGTAGTTACTCTTCAAAGCACTAAGAACGTTAAACACAACGCAATGTAAAGTGCATCTAAAGACAAAGCTAAACCGAAGATATCTTAGTTCACTCTGATATAACAACTACCAAGAACAATAACTAAGCAACTAAGAGCAGATGCTCTCTCTCCGGTCTTATATAGTTTTCCACAGGCTACCGAGATATTTCTAGTACTTTCTGCTTTTAGAAATTATTGGAAAACAATATGAGGGTTGAATTACAGTTGCAGCTAATTCAGCGATCAATTACATTTATTCAGTTACATTGCCTACTGCAATGATACAACTCCGACAGGAACTGCCACTCGCAGACCTGGTAACTAAGACCTCACACTGTGAAAATGCCCCAGCCCCTTAATGGCGATCCTTGGGAGCACACCCCCCGGTCAGCTCAAGGGGACGTGAGGAGTCGAAGAAATTGGGGAAGATAGTAAAATTGTGAGTGAACAGCATGCTCTGTCACTGAGAGTAGATGTGAGACGATGAAAGCCAATCCCCGAGTGTTGACCCAGGGGAACCAAACCCCCAAGGACAACCCGCGAAATCTAACCATATAGCTCCACCACAGACTGAGGAACAGACACAACAGTACCAGTACGGTCCCTGCCAAGCCTTAACCAACCTGAGAACAAACTCGGGTTCAACTCGAGTCAACTTATATTCTCCCGTGGTTGAGACTGCCGAAGTACAGATCCTAGCCAGTACTTCCCAGGAATTCTGCAACCGGACCAAAATGTCGCCAAATGGTCTCTAAGTTTGGCGACATTTAGCAATTTTCCCCCAAATTTGGTGACAAAATAAGTCGCCAAAACCGTTGTCAGCTTGGTTATTTCTTGCCAAATTACCGAAATACCCCTTTACTCAATGTTAAACGGACTTGCTCTTGTATTCTTACTTTTTGCGGCATATGTCGTCTCTTAAAATTTTTTCATGTTACATTATGCAGCAAAATGCAACAATTTAACAAATGATTGCTCTAAAATCATCTATCGGTGTACAAAATTCGTAGCATCGTCCCCTTCCCAAGGACTGCAGGTCGTGGGCAGTATAATCCTAAACAGGAAGCCATAATTACAACTAAGGTAAATCATGCAACAATAAAACAATTATTTCAGTAAATAACAGATCAAATACTAAACCAATAACTGAGTTCATACACTTACAAATTTAGGAAGAAATAAGACCATGATCTTATACTATTTGCATTATATACACTACTTACTATGGCCATAATAAGCAGTGTATATAATAGTAAGGAGCTAGCCTGTCGTAATGAACCACTTCAGGCTTAGAATTTGATGACGTCCGGATCCGAAATACGACATCGTTCAACTGTTTAGGACTGTGTAAGGACCACCCTAAGGTAGTTTAGGAGAGAGTCCTTTCCGTCGAATCGGATTCCACAATCATACGTTGTCTCCTTCGTTGAATCAATGTCCTGTAGCTGCTTGTCGTATCGGGTCTTCATCTTCTCCTTCGCCAAGGTGACTCATTCTCGTGAAAAACTGTGCATCACTTCAAACCATGTGTGAAGATCTGGATGAATTCCTCAGGCGATGAAAGCGCGTGCGAAGGGCGACCAGACAACAGGCAGACGAAGCAGACGAAGACACAAGCAGACGAAGATCACGACCGAAGAGCATCTGGGATGGGGGATGGCTGGTAGTCTCGTAGAAAGCACTGCGATAGGCCAGTGAGAACAGTGGTAACTTCTTGTCCCAGTCCTTTTGGTTTCTGGAAATCACCAAAGAGAGGTTATTAACCTTTTGCACTCGAGAGGCGACTCTCAGTCACCACTGAAGTTGATGCGATATCTCGAGAGATGACTCTCGATCACCATTAGCTTTGATGTGATAATTCGACCCGCAACGTTATTATTTAGGTTTGGTTTGGGTAAAATCGCTTCATGACTGTATTCAACAATACATGCGTATAAAATAACTGCCAATCTTTAATCTTGAATAGGTTTTTTTTAGATTTATTGTTATATATGCGTCTTCGTTTAATTCGAATCGACATTTGTGGAAATAGGAATATTATTTTCAAAGTTATGGAGCCCAATAAGCATGGAATATGATGAAGGAATCACGTTAAGTGAAGATGAATTTGATGTTTCGTGGATGAAGAATGAAACTACGTCTATGGATAGACTACTTGAAGATATAGAGAAGGAAAGCACTGATCAAGATAGCGATGAAGTAGATTCAGCAGGGGAGAGAGAAAATTCAGAACTGATAACGGCACAGAATCCGAAGAAATATTGCAAAGAATATCGTTTGTATCCCGCGAAATAGGCACAAGATTGCAAGTGTTTTCATACATATAAGAACCATTATATTTCTTTCAATCGAGAGTGAAATGAATTTAAATTAGCTGTAAAAAATTCACTAAATATGCGGAAAATCATCTCGACTAGCTGATTCCCCCGAGCGAAAAAGGCCTCGAGTGCAAAGGCTTAAGGATGGTTCAATTAAACCTCTCTACCATGGCGTCAGACTGGAGATGTAAAGATGTCTTTTGGGTTTTGTGAATGCCCAGTAATTTGCAGAGTTCTTTAATTATAGCCGAGGTAAAATTTCTTCCTTGATCAGAATGTAACTGAAGAGGCACTCTGAATCTGGAAATTCAATGCTGTATTATTACCTCTCTGCTACCATGTCAACCTCTTGATCAGGAATATTATACACTTCATGCCACTCGGTGAAGTAATCAATGAAAACTAAGATGTATTTGTTGCCATCAGCAGTTCGTGGCAGAGCTTCCTGGCTGTCAAAGGCGATACGTTCAAAAGGCGCTCCTACATTGTAACGCTGCGACTTGCCTCCTCTGTGTTTCATGGGTCCTTTCCGACCCGCACAGGCATCGCAAAATCCGCACCACTTTTGCACGTTATCCTTTGCACGCCACTTTTGTACGTCATCCTCCAGTAGAAGCGCTCTCGAACTCTCTGGAAGGTCTTCATTATTCCGAAGTGGCCTCATGTAGGACTGCTATGTAGTTCTTTAAGGAGGGCGGGGATCCGGGATCTTGGAAGTGTCAGCTGCTATCGGAATGTCTTTCAATCATCTGATTCGAACTTCCGGTACAAGACGCCGTTTCGAATATGCAGTGAATCCAATATTGTTTTGTCATAGTACTATAGACAGAAATGTCCTGCCAGGTAGATTTCGTGTTAGAAGATTAAATCAATTATCGGTTTAATGTCTCAGTCTTCCAACTGGTCTTTCCTGATTTCTTCATCACTCCACGGGTCTCAATCAGCTGATGTTGAAGTTGTAACTTGTCATGCGATCGTATTCAGCAGTACATTTCGCTTCAACCCTGGAGCAATATCGGCAGCTTTCTGGGCAAGGGCATCGGTATTTACATGTGATGATTCCTTACGATGAAGGATAGTTATGTCCTCAGAGGCTGAATACAGTTTGTTGTTTTCGAAGTCCAAGAAAAAATTCCTTAGAAAGAATTTCTTTCCTTCCTTGTATTTCCTTAGAAAGTCGAGTCCAAGTATGAAAGGCTCTGTAATATCTGCCGCATATCTGTGTGATGGTAGGCGGTACATCCGAGCGTGATGTTTACCCTTAACTTCCCATCGATTTCTATTTTATTACCAAACGCAGTCTGAAGGGTATTGAAGGAGGGCATCCAAGTGAGTTTATCTTTAAATTGTTGGGCTAACACTGTGCGTTAGTTAACACAAACACAGTGCGTGGCTTGTCCTGTGGGAACAGGTTGGTTTCTCCAATGAATCTCGCTATAATGTGGAGTACAATGATGAAAGAGTACACATCAGACGTCGTTACAGTGTGGAACATCTGCTTCTACAGTGTGTTATCCAGAGTCATACTGCACAAACGCTTGCCATTATGGTGTGCTATTGAGTATAATTGTCCTTTTCATCCATTGCAGATTGCCGACAACCTCTACTGTGATCCCTAAATAAGAGAATTGGGGACCCAGAGGTCTTCTCCATTCTTCGACGCATTCCGCGCGCTGTATTTCAGAAGGATAATAATGTCCACGCACATATTTCTCAGACTCCACAAATCTGCTTTAGGGCACAGCAGGTTTTGCTTTCTCCATGACCTGCTTATACTCTGCGATATGATGCCCACTGAGCATGTTAGGATTTTATCAATCGGCGATTCGCTCGCACAGCTGGAGCGGAGCATACTAAGACTGATCTTTGGCGTCAAGTCGAAGCCATATGGAATGCCATTCCCCAAGATTACATTCAGAACCTGTATAATTCAATCTCGCCATGTGTATAGATGCTCATCACTCAGCGTGGCGCACAGATAACGTACTGATTTCCGATGTTCTTTGTGTATTTTTTGCTACATAAATTTGATCGTTTATTTATCCCATTATCATTAATATGTGGAATAAATTTCATTAATTTCCGACAATTCCTTCATGGTGTTGCATTTTTCATAAACATTAGTGTAGAAAGAACATTATGCAAATTAGAAATTTTTCAAAATGCCTGTAGCCAGTGACATAAAATCTTTCTTCATTATGCGAGGAAATCGTTGTTAATCAGTGTTGTTGTATCAGAACATCAGTAATAATTAACTGCGCTGCACGAATATTGACATTTGAAAATGCGGAAAAGATCTCTGTGTTGAAAAAGATGGTTATTAAATTTAAAGAGACTGTGCTTCACGAGGAGAATATAAAAAGATTACAGACGAAAAACTCTAGAAGAAATCTTATTGATGTAGCTGACACAGCGTCCTGTTCGCAGTATTCTTTGACAAGCGTTCGAACAGTATCAGGTAATTTGTTTTTCTCTTTGTTTGCTATGGTCATTGATGGTATTGGTCAAGACCTGTACGTCGACAGTCTAGGGTCTGGAAATAAGTGTCATGAATTGATTCCTACCTCGATCCTGCGAGTAGGTTGTGCGGTGAACCAGTCTGACCAGACGTCGGTTTGTGCAGCTTCATACTTTCGTTGTATGTTGAGGGATTTGACTATGAATAAAATTTAATTTAATTTTTCCGAAAAATAGTATAAAGTAAAAAAATCTGTTTATTGGATGATTTTATTTTTTAATCCCCATAGCGAAAGAAAGAATCATTGCAATTATACCAAGGAGGAAACCTAAAATTTTTCTTACAGAATTATACACAGTAATTATATAGAGAGAGAATTTATGAAATCCATTGTTGGTGAAATCGATATTTATGGGAAAAATGCGATTAAGAAGCTGAGTAATAAATGAATGAATATGGCTATAAATTTCTGAAAATATTTGAATGCACATGGTGGAGTTGCTGCTGGTTTTCTTGAACTATCATAATGTTTCGTACTTTTTTTATTAATTTATTATTTACTGCCTTTTAGATAATAATTGCAGGGCGCATTTTTGCATAATGGAATTTATGACTACGTATTTGTATATAAGTGTTCATATTTTGTATAGAATTGGAGATCTTATGATTTTGAACCTTTAAACAAATAACATTTAAATCGAGAAAATAGCAGAAACGGAACCCGAGATAATTAGATAATCCGATAGATAAACACCTTCTTGCGGAATTCAACAACATTTGTCCCCCCTAAGTTCCTTACATTCGGGAATTCTCGTCAATTTAACAATTTTATGAAAGCTTTGGAAACATTGGTGCATTTTAAAAGCTATAGGATTGATTTTTCCCAAAGCTTCCAGAATGGCAATAAAACCTATATAAGCATATGTGTTAGAGTTGCTGAGATCAGTTTACTGCTGAAAACTTCAGACTGCAGTTCAGAGAGTTAGCTAAGTGAATTGCGTTTTAGACTATGGGGAAATTTGCGGTATTCCTCCTACATTAAGGAGAATTTGCCTTATCTTTGCGTTCTTAGTGTTTATAGCTGCTGTTTAAATTATATATTGTGATTTCTAAAATAAATTGTGAATTTCTCATATGTAGTAATTGTTTAAGAGTTTATCAGGAACCAATAGCTTCCAATACTAGAGGGCTTGTTAAATATCGCAAAATACTGTTTTAGAGATGTTTGTGAGAGAGGAATTATAGCATAAGGTCGGCCCACGAACGGCAAAGTCCTTGAACACTGGTAGTTCAGACAAGGGTCCAAATCTCGGCGAACAGGCTGGCTGGATGGGCATTTTCGTGGTTTTCCTTATTAGTAAGGTATACACGAGCCAGTTTCTCTTAAAAATCCTCCAGAAAGGCATCCCTTTCTTTAGAAAGAGAGCCTTCGATACTTTGCCATAATGCAATAAACAAAACCAGTATAAGATCTTTAATTATTTTTCTAACTCAAAGCTCTATGTCTTACAGAGAATGTAATAGACAATCTCTTCCATTTACAAGGAGACCCCGCATCCTCTGGCAGTGTGTTCCAAAATTAAGAGCGGGTACTTCAAACCGGGGATTATAGAACATTTTATGAAACAGGATATTTATGTAATATTCATAATTAAATTAAGTTTCAGTGATAAATTCTACACTAAAGCATTACCAGAATTAAATAAAGTAATAACAAAATAATCGCTACACTACAATACATTATATACTATAATATTAAATGAAATAATATATTTTACAAGCCAAGAACAAATAAGAGGACAGGAAACCTTCATCAAATGGTCTCACATGTGTAATCCCACCACACTACATATTTCTGTTCTACTTTTGTTGCAGCACACTCCGGGAGACAGATCCAAAGTACTGCCCTCTAATCACTAGAGAGAACTTTCGCCTTGTCAGTATTTTAAATATTTTTATGCCACACCATACACTTCTTAACATGCATCTGTTCTCCGGTCAAACCCGGGCTTCTCGAGTATATATTTATAGCATAGTATGAATTCTCTCGTTATTGTGAAAGTAAGGAGTTTTGATATTTAAAATTAATCTTTAAAGGATGGATAAAAAATGAAGAAATTCTTTTTTTATACTGTACTAGCCGCTGCGCGGCCAGCCTTCGTCTGGCTTTTAAGTGTACCGGAAAAATGCCTAAAGAGAACACCAAACATTAAATTTGAAACCTGCACACAGAATTATCGCCCTCATTTTTCCGGGTGGCAATAGTGCTGATATTAGAAAATCGGTGGGCACTGGCTCTTGTCTAGATGCATCCTGTGTACCAGGTTTCATAGGCCTGGGTCTATTAGCTTACGTGCAGTACGAACGAAAGACACCTACACACACAGAAAGACTCGTCCTTTTAAATATAGATATATAAATTAATTAAACAATTTACCTTTGCAAAAAGAAACAATCTTTCAATTTCTTAAACTGTTCAATAGAGTGAAATCTCGCTTTGCTATAGCCCATTATGTCTTAAAATGACGCGATTTCGTCAGAAAATATAAAATTAAAAAAAAAAAAAAAACCTAATTCGAATTATTTCGAAATACTCGCTTCGAGGTGCACTGGCTCATGCAAAAAAATCATGCAAAACTTTTCAATATCTTACAAACAGTGAAATAAGCAAAAAATAACATGAAAGAAACTCAAAAAACAAAACATTTCGCTCAGAATTTTACTCTGCAGAACAACTTTAGCAAAAAAGAAATCAATAAAAATGTATTACATATATAAAAAATGACAATGAAATAGGCAGTATCATTTAATACAAATATACTTAGCCTAATAAATAAATTAACGAACTTCCCTTTGGAAAATCGTAAGAACTCAAATGGTATAAACAGATTAAGAACTTAAACAGATTAAAAAATATCATGCAAAACATTTTTATAATTAAAATTATATATAATTAAAACATAATATTACAATGAAATAAACAATATCCCTTGTAAAATGTTAATTATCCTAATACAGTAATTAAACAATTTACCGTTGCAAAAAGAAAACAACTTTTTAATTTCTTAAACTTTTCAGTCTCTTAAAAACAGAAAAACAGTAAAAGAAATACGATATAAAATTGTTGCCAACCGAAATTTTTAAAAGAATGAAACTATTCAAAATGATGCAATTTCATCAAAAATCTATCAACAACAATAAGAAAGGAAAATTGTTGCCAACACTACATTTTATTATATCTGAGATGTGAGAAGCTTCATTTAAAAAATTTTTTAAAAATACAAAATATTATTATTTTTCCAAAATTCCTTCAACAGTTTAACGTGTCCAAAAATCTATTTCCAAAAGGAAAATAAATTCCACTTATTAATCCACTTCAAAAAAATTCCTTAAGCTCACCTTCCTAAATAAATTCGTATTTAACCGATTTATTGAAATACGAAATTTATTTTAAGCTCGAAAAATAGCTAAGTGTCTACTACGCTTCACGACGATGTAAAAATGAAATGTATAGAGTGAAATCTCGCTTTCCTGTGTGTGTTTAACACACACACACTAACACACACACACGCACGCACGCACGCACGCACGCACGCACGCACGCACGCACACACATCTGAATTAAAGTTGGTAGTTTTCTTTAATATTTTATGTCTTGCACACACAACACATACACACACACACACAACATGTAGAGATAATATAACATTCTAAAGCATACATAACATGATATTAGAAACAGGAATCATTCTTTTCCCTTAACACAATAACATTCTAGTAATTTTCAAGCAATTGCTTCATCAATCTTAACTCTACAAATAATTGCATCATCGGGGACATTACTGTGGTAAATAAGAAATTTATGAAGAGAATAGTTGTAATACTACGGCATTAAGATGAATTATTACTAATAAGACTTGAAGAAGGAAGGCAAACGGATTCTAAACGAAGAACCATGGCTACTTTCTGAGCACTGATAGCCAAGATTTCCTATTAATATACACTGCCCTCAAAAGTTAAGGAACAGCATGTTTTTTAAAGCTCACCATTACAAAAATGCGAGTAACACTTAAACTCACCATTTATTTAAGCGAAGTTTAAGAAAATATATGCAGAAAAAGTAGTTACCATTTTTATTTTATAGAGATGAATACTTATGTAAGAGTTGGAGAAAAAAATGCAAAAATTGTAAGTTTTCTTCACGGGTGTTCATCTTTAATTTGTATCAGCAATTTCGTTCACAATATCCGGGAGAGTCTATCAATGCCTAGAAAAAGTCGTTTGTCCGATTTGTTAAGGTTGCAGGCGATCGGATGGATGGAAATGCGGATGCCACAAGCTGATGCTACTAGATGACCCAATGTCTCTCGCAGCGCACTACAGCGACTATGGAATCAGCTTGAATCCGAGGATTCTGTATCTAGAAGACATGTTCCAGGCAAACTTAGAGTTACAACACCTGCGGGAGACCGTTATGTAGCTATGAAGGAGGAGTAAGAGTAATATTATTGTGCCTTATGTCATGGAAGATCATTTAATGGCAACAGGAACAAGAATCTCAGCTACTACAGCGGGCAGACGCCTACACAGACCTGTATGTTAGACTACCGATTATTTGTATCCTTTTGCCCCGAGGACAAAGAGCTGCCCGTTTATGTTGGGCAGGAGAACACGTCTCCTGGACCACTTCTGGACTTCTGTGCTCTTCACAGGAGAGTTCAGGTTCACATGGGAGCGCGATTCAGGTTGTCATCTGATCTGGAGGGAACAACGCACCAGATACAACCAATCCCACATTGTGAAATGACATAGTTACAGAGGTGGTAGAATAGAATAATGGTTTGAGCCGAGATCTCCCTTGGTGGTCACACTGACCCGCATATGCTCTATGAAGGAACTGTAACCGGTGTAAGATAACGAGACGAGATCCTTGATAAATATATCTGCTCATATGCCACTTCTTCTGATGGACGACAATGTGCGACCACATCGAACTCGGATTGATGAAGAATACCTTGAGGATTACGGTATGGAGCGAGTAAAATGGCCAGCTCAATCCCCAGACCTGAATCCAATAAAGCATCTTTGGGGCTACCTTGGGAGACAGGTGGCTGTTTAAATCCTCCTCCAAGGTGTTAGATGAGCTTAAACAAGGATTATTTCGCGTCTGGTTGTTGCTTCCCATTTCGGTATCGGACAACTTAATAGACAGTATGGAACTTGGCTGCCGACAATGTATTGCAGTTAGGGGTGAACATATTCCTTATTCGAACCCATTTTTGTAATTTTACCACCACAGTTTCCCTTGAAAACGATGATATTCTTTTCCCCAAGACCAGATTTCTATGCCAAGAGTACAATGTTTCCTTGTAATTCACGTTTGTGTTGATCTTAAGAAGCATTCTACGTCATGCTTATTAAATAACTGTTTAGTGAACATGTCCTCCAAATTTCTAGTTTTTTTGTTGCTTCAGTCTCAAATTAGACACCAAAAAACATACTGTTCGTTGACTTTGAGAGAGCAGTGTATTTATGACCATGAAGACGATGTTAGCTCAGAGTTTGAATATTTTCTATAAGCTGAAAATTCATACATGATTGGATAATGATCAGTATTCCCAGTATTTACATCGTCCGGAAACGAGTGTGCAGATGCGTGAGAATACAATACTGGACGTGTTTGCTATGCACATTTTGCCTGCTATACGAACAGTGGTTACCTCGCTCGCATTTTGTTCCCTCTGCCATTTTGAACTGCGGATGCCCGGATTTGGGGTAGGACTCTACCTGCTATACTTTATCAATATCTGAAGACTGGCTCAAAACTTCTCCGAGATTAAAGTGTATTTCAGTCATAATTTGTTTCTTAACTTATTTTACTAAATACTTAATAATGTACGTGGACATCATAATGATGTAAAATAATAATGTGAAAGTAATCTTTTTGCGCATGCAATCAACGACGCAGCATACCAGTTTCCAACATGTATGAGACTTGGAAAAAAAGTAATGTTGCTTTCACTGTTGAGAACTGCTGGCTTAAAAATACGATACTTTTCCCCTTTGAAAAAGCTATAGATAGTGACATAGATGGAACAGTTGTTGGGAAAATTCAAACTGTTAAGTTTCAAGATCTTTCAGACTGTTACTCAAAGAATGTTATTGTAAACGATTTTATCAAAAACTGGAAACTTTGTAGAGTCGTTAGGCTATTTTGAAGCAGGAGACATGAAAAATGAGCAATGCCCTCGCCGAGACTCGAACCCGTTTTCTTGCATGCGTGCAGAGCGTGGTAGCTGCCGTTACACCCCGATGGTCTGCTTTAAGGAAGGAAAAATATGCATTTTGTGCATTTGAGGAAGTAATATTTTAAAGGAGATTGCAATAACTGAATTGGACGTAATGCTTTCTAATTTAAAGTTTCGCAAGTAATGTTTAATGGATACTGATCCGATCACACGTGCAAGAGTTTTACATGGACTTTAAGGCCAAATTTGCGTTCTTTATCTCTCTCTTTTTGAACTAAAAGAATTGCACAAATAAATCTGTTAGTAAAAAATAATACATTTAGTAAGTTTTTCTCGTATTTGTTTGAATTTTCTTTATAATGTTCTTTATAAAGTTTAAGTACTTGAAATAAATACCTGAAGTATTTACCTCTTGCTAGATTTTGTCATAAATGCAATATTTTAGATTCTGATTAAATTTTGTGACTAATCTCACTTTTGTCTGATATCAGAGCATGCCCACGAAATTCATCGGGGCAAGGAGTACAAGATTACACCTGTTGTTGGCAAGAGCCTTGAGCACCATAAGGTGATAGGACGATTTTGGATAGTTGTTGATACTAACATTAATTAACTCAGTTCTAATTAGCAGGTAATATTACGTGATTCAGTTAATATTATGCAGGTAATATTACGTTCAGTATAAATCAAAGATTACCTATAATGCACATTAATTTGTTTTGTAATTTAGACTTCACATTTACAAAAGCAACAATAAATTGGAAACAGGAAATGAAATAAAATTTGAACGACAGGTAAATCTTTTAGTGAAAAATAATAAGTATATTAAATTTTTTTCAGGTTTGCTTTAAATTTTCACCTTAATGTTGCGATTTTTCAGTGCATAAAGTGCATTAATACGTTTTGTCAAGAACGTAGTATTTTACACCGTTGTTTATAATGCCGATTACCTCAGTTGTAATTAACAGGTAATATCTTATAACCGATGAAGAATATTATTCAAAGAATTCTTATAATGTATTTTCGGTTTGTTAAGTATTTTCTCAATTCTTACCGCGTGCAACTGGAAGGTTACACGCGGTAAGGATGGCTTCCAGTTACATCAGGGTTACCACATGTAACCCTGATGTAACTGGAAGCTGTCGTTCGGATCGTCTGGAGTTCAAATCTCGGTCAAGGTGATTTTTTTCTTCTGTTTCCTGCTCTGAATTAAAGCTAACGACGTTATGGATTCATAATATAAGTTTATTTTAAGTTTGTTGCTATTTTTAATAAGAATAGCAACAAACTTTGGGAAAAGAATAGGTGACAGGTAATAAGCAAAAGAAAGAGCATAACAAAATATAAAACTAACAAAATGTAGGCTATAAGAATAGAAAATATGTTAAGTTTGCTGCCTTTTGACTTATTCTTTTTATGAGTACATGGCAAAGCATAAGTGAGCTGTCGATCTAAGGAAAGACATATTTTCGTGGAGAGTTTCTAAGGGAAACTTGCTAGTATTCACGTTACACATGAGAAAAAACACGAAAATCAATCATGCAGACAGTCCGTTTGCCTACGATGAAACACGTAACTCGGCCACTGGTGAGACATGGTTGGGAAAAGTTTCAAATTCAGAACCAACCTTAGCATTAGATCACAAATATCTTATGCTTTTACAACTCATCTTTCAATACAAAAATCAGGAATTCTATTTTAGGGGCTAAAAATGATTAAAGAAATTTAATATAGTTATTACGTTTTCCTTCAGACATGACTTTTTTTCGTTAAAATGCTTTAAAATAAAGAATTATAACTTCAAAATTTTTAGTTCTTTTTCCTTTCTCTCTCTTTTTTTTAATTTTCTGTTTTATAGTTTTTCCGTTTTTTAAGCACTCACTCTTAAATGAAATTACTTTCATTTTAGGCAATACTCTTTATCACTCAGCTGTTGAAATAAATCCTTCGAAAAGAGAAAGAAAAAAGATTTGTTTCTACTTTCTGCAAAACCACATCCTGAGCAAAATTTTTTTATCAGGGTGGAAAAAAATCTAGTTCGACCGAGAAAGCTCTAAATATCTCCGAATTTCTTCTTTTTATTATATTATTCGATAAAAATATTATAGAAGAAATAATTTGCAATGGAATTCCTTTTAAAGGAAATCCTCAAAAATGGTTATTGAAAACACAATTTTCAAGCAACATAATTACGTCCAACGAACTAATTTAGTAATTATTAAGAAAGCTCTAAATCCTCTCTGTTACATCTTCATGCGTTGAGAAACCAGCAATAAAATGAGGTATGGAATTTAATGCGAAAAGTATGAAGCAGGATATTCACTTTCTTCAAGGAAAAACAATGGTTATGATCTTTCACGGGGAATATAGAGCCAAATGTGGAAAAGAAATAAAACCTGATTAGGAGGAACTAAATGAGAAATTATGAAGCATTCGTCGTTCTTGAAATACTGGATTTGCTTCCTGTTAGTTTTTTTATTTGCCTTAAGGTATTTTGTCCCTCTTTGTTTTTAATTACAAATTCTTTTTTTCCAATATTTGCTAACTTCGTTTACATTCTCATCATTTAGGACTTCAGAACATAATACTTTCTAAATTTTGTTTAAACATCTAAAAATCATACCAAAAATGCATGTAAGGTTATTATGTAAATTAAAAATGGTATATGCTTTTCATAAATTTGAATAGTACAATAATCTTTTCATTATGAAACTCTCGAGACTTATTAAAATGTGTTATCTTTTTAGGATGGTATAAAAGCGGAGCTAAAGAAATATTTAAATTCATCTTGGAATTCTTCTCATTAAATTCAAAGCTTAATCTAAAAAATCTGTGATGTGGACACCACATGACTTCCTTGTGCAGCCTATCAAATTATACACATTTTTTGCTTCACTTCATTTAAATTTATTTCCTCGAATTTCATTAGAGATATATTTCTTATTCAATCAATTCAGTTCTTACGTTCGCGACAACGCAAAAATATATAAAAACTCAAAACATCTCCATTAAAAATTGTGAACTGCAAAAAAACTAAAACAGTAAATATAATTATAAACAGTTAAAAAAAATTTTGCAATTAAAATTAGAATTTCTACAGGAAAAGAAGTAATTCGGCCAACGGGCAGAAAGACAAATGTTTTGGTGCCCGAAAATGAAAAATTAACTTTTGGTGCCACTGGGCAAAAGGCACTTTTGTTGATGTTCCAACTCGCTTAATTCGCTGTAGGACTGAGTTTCAAATGTAAACAAATAGCCAGCCCGTTAGGCCTAGCGTCACTTGCATTGTTGATAATTTTACAACTATTGCATGTAGGTTAATTTAAGGCATAAAAACCTTAAACGAAACATAAGAAAAACATTATTCAATCACTTTCAAAGAAAAAGAGACACAATTTACCAACATATAAGAATAAAAAATAGAACTCACCGAGCTGGGAAAGAGGGTGGGTGTATATATACATATACACGTTTGGTGCAACAAGAAAGGGAGATGCACAGCCAGATGTTGTATTAGTCCCATATACAAAATTTCAACTTTCTAGGGCTGTTTTTGAGTCAGGCGAGGTACAGGTATACGTACATACAGACATCACAAAAAAAATCCCTCCTGAATGAATGTAAATGCCTTTTACAATCTGTTTTGGAAGAAAACGTCTGCTCATATATAGAAATGTCAAGTAAAATACCAAATGGATTTGAGACGGTTAAAATGGATATTTTCATTGAAATATGATATCCTAAATGTTTCGAGATTATAGTACTTTCTTTGCTTCGTACAAGGAAGTAAAAAGGTAGGAATATTTTATTTTCTCACTTACTTAAAAAATTAAGTTAATATAGCTTATCTTAAAAGTAATTAGGGGTGGATGTAAAGCTGAACGTAATTTTTTCCCCTCGAGTATGCCGTCTATCATAATCACTGTTTGCTGTTGCATTTATAGACGCAATGTAATTTTTCAATCCTTTTAAATACTTGAAAAGATTTTTCTAGATAGTGATTTTGGTAATTATTCTTTTCATTACAATTAACCAATGCAAAGTAAAGTATACTACTATGCTAAAATTTGAGGTGTTATCTCGAGTACTGTATTTCTGAGGATGTAAGCAAATTCTCACTGTAAACATTTGCATCTTTTTCTGTTGCCTTATAAGGTATTTCTTCCGCCATCTTCGTATGCCTTAGTGGTGTAGTAGTCAGCACGCTCGCCGCGTAACCGAGAGGTCCGTGGTTGGATTCCCGGCGAAGGCGTTGCTCATTTTTCACATCTTATGCTTCCAAATAACGTAATGACTCTACAGCCTTTTTTCTCATTTACTGAATTTTGGAAATAATTTGTAAAAGACTTATATGATTATATTTGAATTGTTTATTTACTGCTTTACCTTTCCTTTTGTAAAAGATATCGGCTGGTAAACTTTTGCTAGAGCTTTACCTGAAATATTCTTTTAACATTCTTAGGTATAATAAATATCATCAAGATTGCAAACAAAAGCATTTTGATTTCCTTCTCGTGCTTTTTTGCCTTCATATAGATTTATAAAAACGTTAAGGAATTAAAAGGCTATAAATGAATTTTTCATAACCAGAAAGACCAACTGTCTGTCTAGTAATCCTGAATCAATTTAGGCAACGAAAAGAAAAATTACAAAATGCTTAAATTTACCAATTCGAAACTCCACGTATAATTCTAAATTATTTTTTAATAACATATCATTTGAAACAGATAAGGTAGTTCGGACATGGAGCAGTAGAGAACTCTAAGCACAGGCAAAACGTCAAGAAATAGAATTAGATTTTCTTCTTTAAAATACAGTACTCGCGCTTAAATCAGAGTTACGTATGACTACGGTGACCAGACGTCCTTTATTTCAGAGGACAGTCCTTTATTTGAAGGCTCTGTCCTCTAACTTTATTTATTTCCTGAAATAAGCATATTGTCCTTTATTTTGAGAAATCGTCTCAAAATCAAATTTCTCAAATTGGTTTTCTGCAACTCTAGATCGGAGCACCCGCAACGTATTTTTCTAAATGCCAGCCGAGCCGTACGCTGACAAATACGCAGTCGGGCCGGAGCAATGCTTGCTTCTCGCGTTAGTACCACCACTACATAACTAGGGACTGCTTAGCAAAGCTGTATATAAGTAAAGCGTCGGCACTCCCATACTATAACATGACGCCAAATTGCAGCGACAATCCACTGCAGTGGTGGCGATGTAAACTAAATCTCTTCCCCTCCTCCTCTCCCATGCAGTGACGTCATGGAGGTTGGAAGTAAGATGGCGAGGCCACAATGAGTTTTGACACGATTGGATGTAAATATTTTGCAGTTGCGTCGTAATTGTATATATAAATGTATATATTTTCTATTTGTACAGTATTTCAGAGTCCTAAGTATACGAAAAGAATACATTTTTAAGCAAAGTTTATTGTTATTAACATTAAAATTATGCATTCTTTCTTCTCCACTTACAGAGCTTCTACCTAAAATACTTTCTCAAATATGACATGATTTTTTTAGCTTCTGAGGCATCTTTCAAATGAAAAAAATATAAGTCAATTTGTAATTAATGCTCAATTCGGTTCATTTCAAATTAGCGCTCTTTTTATTTTAATAGTGAAATACATTAAATAGTACATAACTTTCTCTGAATATTTCTGAAAGGGAATAAAAAAAAAGATTTTAAAAATATTATTTAAAACTTGTACCTGCGTTATTATAAAATATAGGGAATAATTCTTTTAATTATCAGATTTTTTTACCTTTAATTTCAACAATACATATCCTAAAACTGTTCTTTATTACTTCCTTAAGTACGCATCGTCTCAAGGAAACGTGTAGAAATGTATTCCATCAGATTTCGACGAAATCTTACTCTTGCAATCCTTAAATCCACAGTATCGATACGCCATTAGAGAAAATTTTAAATAAAAATTGGTTCTGAAAAGAGCCTTTTGTAATTAAAAAGTACAAAATTAATAAGTTATAAATAACACAACCAAAGCACGTTAGAAGCTAACACGATTTCGGTAGAATCAAACAAACAACCAAATCGAAACAACCAATGACTGAAAAGAAAAGGAGCATGCGCAGTTTTACTGATTGTGTTTCCACATCGCCACCGCTACGAGCGCTGCGGTCGTTACGAAGCGCAATTTCTCCCATTGAAGTGCCGACGCTTTACTTACATACAGCTTTGCTGCTTAGTTTCTTTAATCTTTGTGTTCATTCTCCTTCGACGGTTTGTGCGCGCGGCACGTCCTTCGTTCAATGTTACCCAAATATTGTATTTTACAGCTTTTAGTTTACTCAACGGTAATCAATTTATGACTTACCCTGGTCCTAGCTCCTAGGTAAGTTTGCTTTGTATTTTCAGTTTTGATATTTCGGTATTATCTAACTAAATTTTATAGAAATCTTGACTTTTACCATTCATGGCGCCTAAAAGAAAGTGCACTTTCAACCAAGCATTGCAGGAAGAATTTCCTTTCATAAAAAAAGGAAAATCGGATAGCGATGTCAGATGCAGTAAATGTTTAGCCACTTTCAACATTGCAAATAGCGGCAGATCAGCAATTAATCAGCATCTTCAAACTTCAAAACACAAAGATGCGGATAGGCAGGCTTCGACGAGCAAATCTTTAAATGAATGTTTTGTTAATAAAAGAGATAATGACACCCAAAACGCGTTAGCCCTAAAAGAAGCATCGTGGTGTTATCATTCAGTTCAACACAATTATTCATTTAGATCTAGTGACTGCTCCTCCAAACTAATTAAGAAGTGTTTCGAAGAAAAATATTCTTGCGCAAGGACAAAAACGGAATCAATTATTTGCAATGTCCTCGCCCCATATTCATTTGAAGCGATCAAAAGTGACCTAAGCGAAACAAATTATATCACCATTTATTCTGATTGTTCGAATCATGGCAACACCAAATTATGTACAATTCTCGTCAGATATTTTTTACCCAATTTTGGAGTTAGAGTAAAAGTTTTGAATATAAAACAGCTTCCCGGTGAAAATTCCGATATTTTGACAAATTGTATCAATGAATCGCTGGAGAAATTTGGGGCCACCAAGAAATTGGTAGCCTTGTGCGCGGATAATACAAATGTTAATTTTGGTGGTTCTCAAAGAAGAGGAAAAAACAATGTTTTATACAAAATGCAACAATCGAGCAAAAAGAAATTGATTGGGGTTAATTGTGCAGCCCACATATTCAATAATTGCATCAGCACTGCGGTCGATTGCCTTCCGATAGATATTGAAGTGGATGATATGAAGATAGATATGAATATGAATATTCCGATAGATATGAAGATATTCCGATAGATATTGCCTATATTTACACAATACGAGTAGAAATATTGAAACAATTTTGTGATGAGGCAGAGGTCCAATACAAAAAGCTACTTGGCTACAGTAAAACAAGATGGTTAACTCTTCTGCCAGCACTGGTTAGAGTTTTACAACTATTTGAACCCTTAAAGGCTTACTTTTTAAATCGGGATAAATGCCCAACAATACTTAAAACTTTTTTCAATGGGGAATTATCAGAGGAATGGTTATTTTTTGTTCATAATCAAGCGTCAATGTTTCATCAATATATTTTGAAGGCTGAAGGTCTAGATATTTCAATGTGTGAAATATTGTTACTTGTTAAGGAATTAAAAACTAAGCTAAATTCAAGAAAAAATGAGAAGTTTGTTCCAATAGTGATAAAGAAAACGTTATCAAAAGTGCAAGATATGCAATCTACACAGTTTATCTCTGAAGCTTGCACGTTTTATCAAACATGCATTGAATATCTAAGCAATTGGGACATGTGTTTCAATGAAGCAGAAGTTTTTGAATGGATCACTTTGCGAGAAGTCCCTGTGTGGTCGAAGGTGGAGGCAAGTTACATTTTCATATCAGAACAATGTTCGGTCGAAATATCCGACGGTGAATTATTTGACGAAATTACCCTCGTAAAAAATTACATTACCAATGAAAAAATTGACGAATGGAGGCAAAACAGCAAATCCTGCCACCTAAGGTGGGTGGAGATATTTAATCACTTTACAGCGAATCATATTGCCTTCAACAATACTTGTAAACTCATTGAGTTTGCTTTATGTCTACCTGGAACTAATGCTCCCGTCGAAAGAATATTTTCATTAGTAAATAATATGTGGACCAGTGACAAAACCCAATTAAGTGTTAGTACATTACAAGCCAGCATAGCTGTAAAATTTAACTTTGAAATGAATTGCCTTGAATTTCACGACTTTTTGAAGCGTGAACCGGCACTTTTGCGAAAAATCCATACATCTGGAAAGTATGAGCAATAAATTATTTAATATCCTATATTTACATATTACATTATTTAAAACTCGTTGAACATATTAATGTCTGCTTCTATTGTTTTAATAAACCTTTTGAATTACTAAGTTTTTTGGAGTTTTTTTTTATCAGGAGGCGTCCATAAATGATCGCAATATTTGGGATAATTTTGACCCTGCCCATCCACAATCCCCATGTCACAATTTGTCACACCTTGGAAGACCCCAAATTAACATTTGTGACGTCACACGAACGCACAAACCCCCACCCCTAACACAAAATTATTGAGCACGAATTTAAATTACCATAACCCCCCCCCCTCATGTCACGTTACAAGTGTCCTTTATTTTCTCCGAAAAAATATGGTCACCGTACGTATGACACATTAAATTTAGTAATTCAAATTAAACAGAAACTGAGATAAGAGCATTATCTCATAGCTAATCGAAACCTGTCAGGTGAACAGACTTTGAAAGGTAAATAATGTTACAAAATGCTTCTCCGCAAAAAGGGTTTAAGGTTGCCAGAATGTGGCAAGGAAAGGCAAAGTTGCCAGATTTGGCGAAAAATGGCCAATTTGGCGACAAAATTGGCTATATTCTTAGACGGAACGAGAACATTCTAGAACGAATTCTTACCCATTTTCCTGAGAATATTCTCGAAGGCAGGTCAAAAGTTATATATATCTTGCCTGTACGCGAAGGAGGAGTGTCTTGATTTCAGTGAGAGTATGCTGAGTTCAGTAGTAGCGTCTTGAGTTCACAGACTAGCTCGAAAGCGATCGACCGAGTCGGGAGCAGTACTTTAGTTTTTTGCCGTGAATCTATCTTCACTGTTGTAGCTGGAAGGCTGTGATGCTGATTGTTTCAGGATGTATATCGTAGTTTTTCAACGGCTGCAAGCGTGTCTTAGGAACTCTGTGTAATGCTGGTGAATAACTTGTGTTTTCATTCTTCATCAAGTGTTGTTATCAATCACTCCAAATCCAGGAACCCGTAGAACGCAACAATAATTTTGTAAAAAAAAAAAACAATAGTCAAGCTAAAAAGGCAAGTTCAGAATGCTGTAAAAAAAAGAACATTTCGCTATGAATAGGAAAACAGAAAGCTCTCTAAATTTAAATGGGTATGTAAATGACCTGCTTTGAAAAGTGATGTCATAAGCGAAATGTCATATTATCCAGGCGATGAATTATAAAGCGTTTACTCTATAGACGTAGTGTCAGTAGCATGTTTCTTCTTTGCTTCACACCATTTAACGTTTCTAATTGAAAACAAACAAAGTTATTTATTAAAAATTTCATTCAAGCATTAGAACGTAATATGTCTAATATGTCAATTTAAATTTAGCGGAAAGAGGAATTAATTTTCCAGGTTCGTTTTCTAGCGTAAAAGTTGCGAAAGATTATATGTGATTTCCTTGTTTGTTAAAAAGTGCTTTACTTACACACAATATTATTATACGCATATTTTATGTAATGTAAAAAACAGTTGATAAGATGGACATGATGAATAACGAAAAAATAGGACAGAGATCAATTTTAGTTCCTTGTCCAGTGATGGAGTGGCTAAAATTGAGAAATTGGCAGAATTTAATGGTATTTCTCATTCCTGGGACAATTCATCAAGTGTTTATTCCTGGGCTAAGTTGCTCCAGGGAATTGGGGTCACAATTTTTTTTTATGTATAGCAAAAAATATAAAAAGTTTTTTCCTATAGAAGACGTCTCCTATGAGGCCCCTTCCCAGGCAAGAAAAGAAACCTCATAGGATTTATTACATTTAAAATAGCTATCGCATTTTATTTTATTACTTGAGACAGTAATACAATCAATACAGCTTTCGTATGATGATCACCCCGGTTTCAAGCAAGTTTGATCTCTTGTAGAGATGGTCGCCTCATAAACCATGATTACATGCAACGTTTAAAATTAAATATAGATTTTAGAATAAAAACCGAAATAGTTAAATAACATTCAGCATCATTATTTAACTCCTTTCTTAGAAATAACAATTATTTTTAGAAGTGGTGCATGTAGTGAAGTATCACATGTTCACAACATTTACGAAAAACATATTTTAGAACAATTTTTCTGCTTTGTCATTCGATATGAAACAGCCAATCATGTCGGATCGTTTTGGAGTTACCATGTAAAGTGGAAAATAGTATTCCATTTCAATGTTGGTTGGTACTAGGTAAAAATTAACTTTTGCGAAAGAAATGAAAAAAACGTGTGTCTTTCTTTCAATGATAAAGTAGATAGAAAAAATTATTTGAAATTGTTGTTGGTCTGAATTAAATGAATGTGTGATACCAGCCTTAGAGAAGTGGCGGCTGTGAAATTAGTGGAGTGGCGGCTGTATTAGATTTCTAAAAGTGTTGACTTAAGTAAATCTACAGCTGACACATTTTGACGAAATCAAAATTTAAATAAACCCTTCTGTGTATTTGTAAAGTTGCTGAAAGCGAGCACTTTTAAAAGATAACTCTATACTGAATTACTCTTCAAAACAAAACATTAATTAATACAAATGAAAAAGCAGTTTAAAAGCAACTCAAAAAATGGTTCAAATTTAATTTGCTCAAGGCATTAAAATATTGTTGGCTAATTACAGTGACTGAGTTGCGCGCAAATTTTGATCGTTGTTTGTACATGAAATCTGTTTCTAGTTTAGCGTAATATCCCATAGTGTTTAGTAAGTGCTGAGCTAGTTAATTGTTTGTTTACTGAATACAGGAAAGAACTGGAGGACAATCTGGCAAAGGAAAGGTATATCTTCACAGAGGGCGCTGATAGAAATTTCTTGTATTATGGTATGCATTGGAAAAACTATGAAAATATCCATGCAGCTGGTTTATTCGCCAGAATAAAAATCTCTACAGAACTCCTAGTATTCAGCGATCGTAACAGCTCGGCCAGCCCCCGTTTTGTGCAATGACGACGCAGACAAGGATACATACCAAAAGAAGAAACCCCTTCATAGAGGACGCTTTAGAGGAGCTAGCTGATATTAACCTTATACATGTGGAAAGCCACAAAAACTTGCGTGCAGCCGGTCCGTTTGACAGACAGCCGGATCAAACTACTAGTCTTCAGCGACGTTTCTGTTCAGCCGCTGGATGGTCTGCTCACTCACTCATGGACTCGATTCAGGAATGTGCTGCTGAGAGAGCAACTTTTAAGTAAAATCCAACTAGATGCAATTTAATTTCCTTTCATTCTATAAATATCCCTTTGTATATTCGCAAGATACAATAATTCTTCTTTAAAATTAAAACTTAAACTGTGCAAGATTTTAATTCACTTGAAATCTGAAATTGCTTTTACTTGATAATACTAGTAGCTAAGCATGTTGTTGAACTTAACAAATGAACTGTAATTAATTGTGAGATAGATGTTAGGAAGACGTTTCAGAGAATATTTAAAAATATACTGATGTTAGAAATATCCTTAGCAGATTCCTTCCAGCACTTTTGGACCGATATGTTGCGTAATATTGCCATTGTGCAGAACATCCTTCACTGTTCTTAGAATATTTTGCACCTATGCGAAATATAAGGTCTTTATTTCGTAAGACGTATCGAGCTTACACTTTTAAAATGTTGGTATTCCACGAAATATAACGTAATATATTTATCTTTCGAATTTAATCAATGTATAATTTGAGTTAAAATAGCACAGCAATTTAAGCTACTGACTTCCTTTCTCTCATTCTTATCACCTTATCTTGTCTTATCACTGACTTCTCTTTTGTCTTATCTACTTCTTCAGCTGAAGAAGTAGGTTCTATATTCAAGCCTTTGAAATTATTAATGCAGATTTTTGAATATGAACCTGTTCGTTATTGCTTTAACTCCTCCAACAATCTATCATTACTCAATAAAAACTAGTTCTAAAAATAAATGCATTTCTTAATTAAAATTTTTCTTTCATTTCTTAACAGTGTGTCCAAAAGATATACGTATAAGCAATGTTACAGTTACTTAAGCATCCGGTACAAAATCATTTGGTTCATTTTAATTTTTTTTATTTTTAAAATTACTAATTGATAATTACTTACTAATTGATAATTGATGTACTTTTAAATAAATTTAACGTATAATACACAGTCTGGTAATTTTTATGAAAATTTGCAACAATACTTTAATTAGCAAAAGATGTTTCTAATACCTTATATTACATGCTTGATAAAAATTCCTTTTTTAAAATTCAAGAATTATATTTCAGAAATTCAGAAATTACATTTGGGAATAAAAAGTATTTTCAGACTTGCAGAGAAAATATTGATTTTTAAGCGCTTCTCATGCTTCAGGATAAATAAATTTTAACATTACACAAAAATTAACAATGTGAAAATTTTCAAATTTTATATTACTCCCAAAGGATTTTTTTAATGTTTTGTGTGTCACCTTTATTTATTAAATATTATGTTCTTCGTACTTGAGCCATTAAATTCAGTTCAACAGCAATATCGCAAAATAATTTAAAAAGAACATACCTTTAGAATTTCCGATACACAGTCAAGCGCGCTGGAGATAAACGAGTATTTTTTCCCAGTATAGTGTTGCCATCGTTCGCTTCGAAATCGTTGAGTTTGCTAATCAAAAATTCGTTAAAGTTTTACAAAATATGAAATCGATAATAAACAAAATTCCATTCCAAATTTGGGCTTCCAGATGCCCATATTCGAGAGGAGTACTACTTTATTCAAAATTTGATGTCTCTAGGTACCATTGTTTTTTCACAGTGCGAAAAACATGCATACATTCATGGAGATTCTTCATTATTTAATTTCTTTAAATATGATGCAGAGCTGTAACATTTGATGGCAACAATTTGAAACGTGAAACTCCGTTTATAGTGTAACGCCACAAAATGCCAAAACTAATAACGCTAAACTAAACAAATAACCCCAAAACTAAATTAATAGTCCTACTGGGCTAACGCCTTTTGGGCTAAATTACCAATTAAGCGTTATTTTGTTGTGAAGAAAACATTTTTTTTAGCTTATCTTACACTTAGCGAGGTTTTATACTCTAATAAACACAATTTTTAAAATAATAAATGTAATTTTTCTTTAGATAATTATTTTTGAGAATTTAGAAATAAACATACTGATACCAAATAAGTATATTTTCTTCTCTGATTAGAAGTGACACGCTACCTTTTTAGTGTTTTGTTGTTTTCATGCCCGAATAACCTTCTACTTCAGAAACAGATATTCTTTCATTTTGTAAATAACCTACTATAATCTGTTGAATGATCAGGTAATTCCTAAACATCACAATATTAAGAAATAAAGAACATTGTAAATTATAATCCTATGCTTCAGCTGCTTTCTAAAAAAATAAAATCCATTTTCTGCTATTATTGATGGCAATCTTCCTCTCTTTCCTGACTCAACCATCTCATAAATTTTACTGCGGCGTTTGATAGATACCGTGCTTATTTTGTTAATTTTTGCTGTTGCCTTTAGGCATAAGTTGTGATTCACAAGAGAAGGCTTAAATTTTGAACTCTGAGATGCATATAGCTGATCTAAGGTATACACTACAATCTGTAGCCCGAAGTAGTAAAAATTTCATTTCGTACTTTGATGCACTTCTGCTAAAAATCATGAACGCATTCCGCGGTATAAAAAGCGAAATCTAAAGATTTCGTATTGTGGCCTTAGACCTTACCAAAAATAAAAAAAAAGTATGAAAAGCATTAAAAATATAAAACGTCATACAGAAACAAAAATATATAAATAAATCAATAAAAAGATTCTGTACCAATCGCATAACACAAACGTTCACATTAATCACAAAAAAGTTGAAAATGTTTATAAAAATTAGTTGATTATATTAAAAAATTAAATATAGTTCAGCCCAATAGGTTATTAAAAAATTGAAATAAAAACTTAAATTATTAAGAAATACGTTTATTTATTTTAAATAACTGAATTTGTCGAACGAAAATGAACTAATTGCATTTGAAACATAATGCTTTGAATTTCAAAGTTATGCACCCAGGTAACACTTATTAAGGACTCCTTCTGGTTAGGCAAGCCTACTGCAATACGAAGGGACCGGGCTGCATATAAGCATTCTGTACCGCGCCACGCACAGAGGGAAAAATCCTTCTTCGTGATTGGGTATGACATCATTTACGCTTAGAAATTCCTTGACTACGCTCAGAAATTCCCTGACTTTTCTTAACCTCGACTGTACTCCTTCATACGGTTTGTTTACATTTTGATAGCAGAACCGAAAAGATTATTACCAGCGTTGTAGGTTTGTTGCTATGAGATTATACTTCTAACAACACTTTAGTGTGTTGAATTTAATATGAAAAATATGTGTTTTGTTTTCTAGCGGGAAAAAGCATAATTTCTTCTTTTGTTAACTTCGTGAACGTGCATTAATAGTAAGCGCAGAGATTTTAAAAAAAATGTATTCTTAATTTAAAACCCTTCATATTAAAAATGTTATGATTATTAATTCATTATTTCTTCATTATATATCCATTCTCCGGAGATACAAAAGTTGCGTGACAAATTGATTTGAACTGAGCTTGATGATGCAACAGATAGCAATAAAGATGCTCATTTCGTTGCATATGTTCGATTTTGCGATGGTATGTCAGCAGTATAAGAACTACTTTTTTTGTAAACCAGTAAAGTCAAAGCAACGGCACTAGCATTATTTGATATATTAAATAATTTTATAAACGAGGAAAACAAAGAGTGGAAAAATTGTGTCGGAACATCCACCATTGATACTCGTACAATGTCTCGAAGATTCCAAAGTATACAAGCACTTGTGAAACAAAATTCTTCACTGTGCATCTGAACACATTGCACGATCCACAGAGTGGCTCTGGCTTTTACAGAAATGAATGATCAAGAAATGGTCTGAATATTGTGCCAACGACTGTTGTGACCGTAGTAAATTATATAAAAATGAAGAATGAAGAATATTTTCTGTACTTTGTAAAGACATGGGTGCTGTACATTCATCGTCGCTATTTCGAGAATTAAATACCTTGAATCTTCAATTTCAAGGAGCAAATATGCGTATGTTAGAGACGAGTGATAAAATTAATGTTCTTTGCAGAAATTTAAAGCAAAAAAGCCTCTAAATGTTTGAGAATGTGGATAAATTTGCAAGGCAGAAGAACAACATGTGAAATTGTTTTTGAAACCATTAAAAATCATTTAGCCATGCTGGCAAAGAATTTATGATGACAACTTGATAGCAAGTTACGAGTGGGTTAGGGATTCATTTTAAAATACTCCAGAAGGGCTCTCAACTATCGAAGAAGAAATCTTCATAGATTTCACGTCAAGTGGCGAAATCAAAAGGCAATTTAGTAATAAATCACTTTGAATTTTGAGCAGGAGTGGATGATGAATTTTTTGCACTGAAAACGGAAGCATTTCTTATACTATTACCTTTTCCGACATCCTACCTTTGTGAAACCGATTTTCTGCGGTGGCTGCTCTGAAGACAAAATATAGATCTCAGTTAAACACAGAAAAAGAACTTAGAGTGTCAATTTATAATATTAAACCTTTCCTTTGAATAACTTTGCTCTGCAAGACAAGCTTATGGGAGTTGTTACTAGTAATTTTTAAACTTGTTCTTAATTTAGTATTGATAAATTAATTATCAAATACATTGTTCAGTCTATATGTGTATTTTATTATGTCAGAATGTATGTTTTCTGCTTTCTTTCAGTAAATTAATAATTTTTTAACTAATCTTTTATTATCGACTTTTCGATATGCTCGCGCCCACCCCACGTAGGTTATCCCGCCCTCCGACGGGGGGGGGTCCCACAGTTTTAGAATTGCTGGAGTAAAGTAAATCAAACACCATGGGAAGACTCCATTAAAGGGCTATCTCACCAGCGGCGGAGCGGTAAAGTCGTTAGTGACTAGTAGCTCCGACCTGGGTTCGATTCGAGGCGAACAGTATGGAGTGGAGGCTCTACGTGCGTAAGGTGTATACGAGCCAGTTTCCTTATAAAGACATCCATTCTTTTAGACTGATAAGCCCTTGTGTGCCTTGCCAATTAAATAAACCAAACCCAAACATCAGCAGTAGAGGTAAAATGCTGCATGCTGAGTACAATAAAATAAAATTTCGTTTTTGTTTCTTCCCTTTCAAATCCTTGAAGAACTGATTGTTCAAATCACCTCAAAGCTCGTTATGTTATTTTTACACTAGCCGCTACGCGGCCAGCCTTCGTCTGGCTTTAAAGTGTACCAGAAAAATACCTAAAGAGAACACCAAACATTAAATTTCAAAACTGCACAGCGAATTTTACTCTGCAGAACAATTTTATAGAAAAAGAAACAAACAAAAAAAAAAAAAAAAAAAAAAAAAAAAAAAAATTTCAGTTAAAAATATATTACATATAAAAAACATACAATGAAATAAGCAATATCCCTTAATACAAATATTAATTATCCTAATAAATAAATTAACCAACTTCCCCTTGCCTTCTCTCGACAAACGTCCAGTATCCAAGAGAAACGTTTAATTTAAAAGCTGCACAGAATTATCGCCCTCATTTTTCGGGTGGCAATAGTGCTGATATCAGCAACAATGGCTGCGTGCCATTGTTGTTCATATAATGAGAGAGAATTATCGATTGATACTATTTCATTAAAACTCAAACTCAAAATTCATTTAAAAAAAACTCATTCGAATTTTGAAAAAATCGCTTCGAGGTGCACTGGCTCATGTCTAGATGCATCCCGTGTACCAGATTTCATAGGCCTGGGTCTATTACCTTACGCGCAGTACGAACGAAAGACACACACACACACACAGAAAGACTCGTCCTTTTATACATATAGATATATAAATTAATTAAACAATTTACCTTTGCAAAAAGAAACAATTTTTCAATTTCTTAAAAAAAGTAACATAAGAAATACTATGAAAAACGTTGCCAAACCTCCATTTCTAAAAGAATGAAACTATTCAAAGTGATGCGATTTCATCAAAAATCTGTCAACAACAATAAGAATGAAAAATTGTTGCCAAAAAAAATGTGTGAGATGTGAGAATTGTATTTGGAAGCTTAATTTAAAAAATTTAAAAGAATACAAAATATTATAATTTTTCCAAAATTCTTTTTGTAAAAGGAGTCGGAAGGATTAAAGTTTAACGCGTCCAAAAATGATAGGAAAATAAACAGTACATTTTTTAAAATAAGTTTATAAATAAACTTTAAAAAAAATCCGTTGCAAAGGTGTTAAGCTCTCTTTGCTAAATAAATTCGTATTTAATCGATTTATTGAGATACGAAATTTATTTTAAGTTCGTAAAATAGCTAAGTGCCTGCGTTTCACGGCTATGTGAAAATGAAATGTATAGAGTAATATCTCGCTTTCCTATAACCCGTTATGTCTCAAAATGACGCGATTTCGTCAAAAAAAAAATAAAATAAAAAATAATCTAATTCGAATTTCGAAATAATCTCTTCAAGGTGCACTGGCTCTTGTCTAGATGCACCTATGTACCAAATTTCGTAGTTACGCGCAACGCGAACGAAAAACATACACCCGCAAACAGATTATTTTCTTTTATTTTATGTAGAGATTGCCAGTTTTCAAGTGGTGGCTATTCAAAATACAACGAACCTCTCAATAGTTGTTTAGTATATTCTGCAGTATTACTAAGCTTTGCATCCATTAGAAAAAAATCAGTTTAAAGTTGCAATTATTTTAAAGTTGTAATTATTCTCTTAGATGCTCTATTAAAACGGTTCGCAGCAATTTAATACATCACTAAAAATAACTAAAATAAGTATTAAAAACTTCCACTTGTCATTCAGTGAGCGAGACTATTATTATCCGGGAGCAGAGAACAAAAGAGATGGAAATGCTATTTGAAATCACAGTAGCATTCTTTTTAAAATTTCTGTCGATCAATTTTTTGTTTTCATTTCAAGAACAATTCATAGCTTTTATCTGCTGGGAAATCGAAGTAGCTCATAGAACATTCTGTCACACGTATAAATGGAAATGAAGTTTATGGCCAAGGCCGTTGCCATTCTCTCTTTCCTCAAAATATTCTATTCTTTTTTTTGCCATCTGAGACATTAGAAGAAGTTAAATTTCCTCTCCATAAGCACTTTATTTTCTCTGGAACTGTGACTGGTTCTGGTTAAATGGCGATTGTTTTCTAACCCAGACCTGTTATCAAAGCAGTCGAATAATCGTCGAAGTGACATTGCTCTACATTTCGAAAAGGAAAAAGTGAAACAAAGTCGTTCGCGTGGTACATCGACGACTAGCATATTTTTTTTTCTTTCTATCCACGCAATGAACGATTGTGGAATTCCGCAGTATTTCCTCCAAAATGGAATCTAATTTAGCAATAGACGGGATTAAGGGAAACTTAGAGTAAACAGAAATTTCATAATCTGTGCCATTAATTTAAAACAAATATGCATAGTCGTTTAACGTTCCATTTGGAAAACATTATTCACAGTAGACACTGAAAAAAAAAATTGTCTTTTCAGCTTTCTAAATTTAAGCTTCAATTCTAAGAACAATTCCAAGGGAGAAATTCAAAGTAACTTGGGGGAATCATATTATTAAATCATATTATCATATTATTAAATTTTTAGTGATAATTTTATTTTTCACCTGTTGCTAAAGAATTTGTTTTCGATTGCAAAGATCAAAAATAAATATTCAACTAATTTTTTAAACAACTTCGAGTCTTTTTCATGCAGTTGTTAATTCTAATTTATTTTTCGTAATTAATTTTTAAAACATTCTCTGTTTGCAGGATATACTAATAAGCTGTTAACAAAACAGAGAAGGGGAGAATTAGAAAGTTATGTTAAAATACTGTTTATGTCAGCGATAATGTGGATGCTACTTTTGTTTACTGTTAAGGTTTGTTTAAATTTTTCCATACCGTAGATTATATCGTACTTTGTGAAAGACTAATAACACGTGTGAATTACCGAAAATGTTTAACTGTAAGTCAGGAAAAGCTTGAAGCAAGAGCTTGTGGTTCTCCGTGATTGGACATATTCTCTGTTTATAATCAATTAGTTGCTTCGTTGTAAACTTCAACAAAACCTGAATTCAAGGATTGCAGTTTGCGTAAACCCTTGTTAGATGCAAATAAAATTTGTTGTAACTTTGTGTTTACATTTGTTTACTGTACGAAGCAAAGGAATTTTGTAATAGCGAAAAATTTCGAGTATCACATTTCAAAGAAAATATCCACTTGAACCATTCTCGAAACCATTTGAACGGTGTTTTTGCGTGACATCCGTACTTACGAACAGAATAAAGTATAAGGTATTTCTCCCGCCTTCTTCGCATGCCTTCGTGGTGTAGTGGTCTGCATGCTCGACGCGTAACCGAGAGGTCCTGGGTTCGATTCCTGGCGAAGGTGTTGCTCATTTTTCACGACTCCTGCTTCTAAATAAGCCTAATGTCTCTACAAAAGGACTGTTTTTGCCCAAAAGGATTGTAAAATGAATTCAGAAGAGATTTTTTAATTGCGTCTGTACGTCCGTACGTAAGTAAGTATATACTATGCATAACTCAACGAATAGCCGTAGAACGTTGAAATTTTGTATATGGGACTGCTATAACATATAATTGTGTACTTCCATTTCCGTTGCAATCGGCTGTACTAATTGAATGCAAATGTATATATATATATATATATATATATATATATACAGATATTTTCATATATATATATATATATATACACACACAAACACACACACACACATTTAATATGGAAAATGAAATATATGAGAGAATTACTTAAGGATTGTAAGAACCATGATCCCCTACCTATTTCCATTTTTATGAACTTGCAAATTTTATAATATACATTTAGAACAGAAAAAATAAAAAAAATTGAAAACACAAAAACAGTGAAAACTAAAGTTAATCTTTTTCATTTAAAGCTCCAAACAGAACTTGTCAAGGGAAAAGTTTCCTAAAGCTTTAAACAAAGTCAATTAACTGAACAACAAAAAACGAGTTTCATTCCGATTAACTCACTGAGAACTCTATCGTCAATTAGCATAACGGTTTTAATTCTAAAAAAAATTTTATATACAGTTTTTCAATAAACCTAGACATATTTGAGGCTCTCATTGAATCGGTCTCTTTTCCCTACCCGTTTTTGTTGTCCGAACACAAATAGAAACAAATTATACAAGGAAAAACTTACATGTAATGCCGATATAAAACCTTTATAATGAAGGGAAAAAATTGGACTAATTACAATCGAAAGAAATATTTATAAAAATAGTAAAATAATAAGACAATAATAATAATAATAATAATAATAATAAAACGCTCCGATATTAGATAGTATAAAATTTGCAGCACTACGAGCAGATATTTCTACTAGTTTTTCTAGTTTTTTCTCTTAACAACAAATAGAAAATTTGAAAATTTCTCAATAATACACACAGACATTTGTATGCGATTTGTATACGAGTGGATATTTCCACTTTGTTTCCTAGCTCGATGAGCTTGTTTTTACATAGAAACTCTAATTTTGATTATAAAAACTGCTTTCTCAGCTGTATTTAGTGTGTTATTTGTTTCTGTATTTTATAATTTTTAATGATGATGTTTTGAGTTTTTATGTATTTTTGCTTTGTCAGTAAGTGAGAACTGAAGTAATTAAATGGGAAACATATTTCAAATGAAATTCGAGGAAATACATTTAGATGAAATCAGCAAAAAGTGCGAAAATTTAATAAGCCATACAAGTCACATTTCGTCCACATGAGATTTTTATGTATTATGTTGCATCTTGATTTACTTCATTTAGTGTCAAAATGATAAGATTTGTTATAGAAGAGTTTGGGCTGGTTAAATTTAAACTTATTGAAGGGTTAATAATGCTAAATATGCTGAAGAGAAAATCGAATTTCACAATCTTTCAGCTTCAAGATAAATATATATAGTTAAGATTAAAGACTTATAGATATATTTTAATGCAAAATTCCGCATTTCGTTTAGTTAATTGGGAGCAATGGTCATAAATTTAACATATTTTGATCTTAATGTTAAAATGGCCAGGCATTTGATAAAACGGAAATTAAAGACGTCAGTATGAAATCTTGAAAACAATATAGATGCAGAGGAGTTCATGTAAAAATAATTGTATACTATTTGCCAAATTTTTAGCATTCTGCGACGAAGTTATCCTTGCGTCAAGAAAATACGGAAGAGACGAACAGATTAGAAAAGAAGATGGAAAAAAAAGAAAAAAATCCTGATACTGCTGTAATTTATTTCACTTGTATGACAGTAACATCAGAACAATTCTACAAAATTCAGAGTGGCAAGAAATCCAAGATTGCGCTTGTCCAACTGTCCAACGCCAGTCCAACTGTCTGTGACAATCAGGAGGATAGGAAAACATGTATTTATTGATTATGTGATGCACAATACGGTTTCTTTATATATATGTGTATATGTATAAACTTAAACGAAAATGCTACTAAGTGGAATTTTGAATGAGCATTTTATATATAAAAAAGATAATGACTTAAAGAGCACAGTAAAATATAATGCAAAACGGTGAGGCTGCTGCAAGCAAGAGATAATATCCATTTCCAGTCATTGATACTGATTTCATTAAAATTTTGTTATTTAGATCTAAAAAAAAAGAATAATGAAAAATTAAAAATGTTCTGTTTGAGCATGGGACGGAGTACGTTCATAAGATTAGAAATTCAGTAACGTCAGTATCCGTAAAGTCAGTATCAGTCAGCAACTATGACACTGTGGGGCTAATTTAAGTTTAGATATTAACATTTTCCTTACAAGTAATGGAAAATATTCCTGTTTTCTCAACTTTCTGAAACAAACGCTGCAGCTCTTTATTAACTGCATTTTCTTTGTGATTCAAGTTTTTATTTTCAGTATTCCGTATAAGTGTTAAAATATGATTATGAATTATTATATGAAATAAAAAGGTCTAGTGGCGCATTGGCTAGTGCATCGTGCAGCAAAACTGAAGATCCGGGGTTCGATACCCGGGTTGGGCAAGATGGATTCAACCTTTCATCCCTTGAGTGGGTCAATAAAATGAGTATCAATTTCGCTTGGGGACTAAATCCCGGGGGTTCTGCGACAAGCTGACCACTTGTCCAAGGTATATGCTCATGCACCCAGGCGCCCACAGTAGATATCGGACAAATGTAGATAGATCAGTAGATATTGGGTATAATCTGGAAAGACGGGTAGATATCGGGAAAATATAGATGGGAAAAAAATGCAGACCATGACTCACTAAGGGCTGTTGTGCCAATGAGTATGGTATTTTATATGAAATAAAAAATTTGATTTGGACACCATATGACTTCCTTGTACGACCTATTAAATTATATACATCTTTTGCTGTACTTCATTTAAACTTATTTCCTCGAATTATTCTAACTTAATTCAGCGATCTCTCAAGGTAGTTTGAAAATGACATCAAAAATTACAAATTTTGAAATTAAATATATCGGCTAATTTTCATCGTAAGGGAGTAAAACTTCTTCTATTCTTATTTTTTTCATAACGGGAGTAAAACTTTGTCGAATGTAAGAAGTGGGAGAGCACATTAAAAGTTAGATTTCGTTACGTGTTCAAAATTAATAATTTTTTCAATTTGACATTGCCAAAATGTGAACTGCAAATATATTACTACTACCAACTACTGCGAAAATAAAGCCTAGGTAAGGATTTTTAAGCCATTA
>KK115336.1:561938-580290 GCA_000611955.2 Stegodyphus mimosarum
ATATATATATATGTATATACTTGCACTTTTGATTCTGCCAATTTTTATTTCTACAGTCAATATTCCCATGCAGCTATCTGTGTTTTGAACGAATTAACCTCGGATCACGTGCCTGTGCTAACCTATCTAAGCTAATATTGACCCCGGTTATCACAATCAATAATTCCCTTGCAGCTATATGTTTTGAACGTATTAACCGTGGATCAAGTGCCTGTACTAACCTATCTCGGGGTTAGCACGACTAAGAATACGCCCCCACTTCAAACCAACTAGGATTTACATCAAAATAATATGATTACTTCTAATGTGAATTTTGATAATCTAAAATCTCGGAGTGACATTGATCGTGCAGTAAATATCTTCACTAACACCTACATAACGCTCGTGCACACAGTCTACCAAAACTGTGGATTGCAACAAATATGAACATCAGCTCTTAAAGCACATTAGAGAAATCATCGTTGTTCGCAATTGCGTAAAGATTTAATCGTACTTGAGATCCCGCTACTAAGACTGCCATCTACAGATTAATTAGATGCATTAAGCAGATCCTAGCACATAAAAGAAACATCTGGAAAAGCAAAATCGAAAATCTTAATCTGGGCAGCAGCGTCATTTGGAACTATGTAAAAATGTTCAAGCGGATTGGTTCTTGCAGCAAGTCCATCAGAAATGAGAACGGATTCGCCTACATAGAGCAGGAGAAATCCAAACTCTTAGCTAATCACCTGGCCGAACAGTTCGTTCCAAACTCCTTTCCTGTTAATCATGAGTCTGACCTGCAAGTAACTGATTACGTAAAAAGATGGATGAACACGCCTATTGTTATGAACGCCGGAAATTTAGTCACACCTTAGGAAGTAAGTAAAATTATCAGTTCTCTCAAACCCCCAAAAGGCTGCAGATAGAGTACTTTCCACAGGCGTGGAAACATGCAAATGTCTTTCTCATCCCGAAACCACGAAAACATCATAAAAATCTGGGTAACTACAGGCTCATTAGCCTGCTGTCATCGATCAGCAAAATTTTTGAAAGGCTCATCTACACTAGATTGATCAACAACCTTCAATGTTTACCGGATCATCAGCACGTATTCGGAAAAAAGCTCACTACTTCGACGCAGCTCGTCCGCCTCAGTGAATTCATGAGTAAGCTTGGCGATCTACAATAAAAGGAGAGTTCGCATCCTGATGCTAGACGTGGCAAAAGTTTTTGACAGCGTCTGGCATCCAAGTTTGTTCTATAAACGTATCGGACTCGACCTGCCTCGCGAATTGGTTTTCCTCAAAAACTCTTTTCTCGAAAAGCGCACTTTCACTGTCAAGAATGGAAAGGCGATTTATACTGTAAAGAGTGCCCTAGCTGGTATCCCACAAGGTAGCACCCTAGAACTTTTATTTTACGTACTTTATGTTAACGATTTCCCCAACTTTGATAATGACATTAACATTCTAGGGTCAGCTACGCCGATGGGACGGCAATTGTTTATAACACTTCGACTGGATCATGCTCTGGTCAGACTGCAAGACGAAATTCCAGCCACAGAAAAATGATGTGGTTGTTGGAAAACCAGCATTAAGCTTTTAAAATCTAAAATTCTTTTCATCAGGAAGCATCGTAGACTCGACCAATTTAAAACTAAAGTCACCTTTTTTGGCTCCCTAATCCCAAGAGTCAACAAAGGAAGCTCCATCGGAGTTATCTTCTATACTTTCTCATGGAACGATCATGTGACCCAGGTATGAGGAAACGCCTACAGAATCATGTTTAGATTTTTTCCACTGTTAAAATGTGAGAACCTTTCCTTACTTCTGAAAAAGGGGACTCTACATTACGGTCAATCGACCGGTTTTCACATACGCTTTCCCTGCCTGGGCAAAATTAAAAGACAAGGACTACCAAAAACTCCAAGTCCTTCAAAACAAGTTCTTGAGAATATTCACTGGAGCTCCCTACTTCGTCAGAAATCGTAGTCTGCACTCGGACTTCAAACTAGAACAAATTCAAGAATTTATTAATCGCATCAATGAAAAAGTTTTCAACAGAGCGGTTAGCCACAACCCGGCTAATTTCGCTAATATCTTAAGTTACGAAACTAAATTAAATGTAATGCTTTTATAGATTATTTGTGAAATTATGAACCTACTGTGCATTTATATAAGTTGTTCCCATTCTTACGAACATTTCAAGGGGTCATTTTCCCTGTTTGTGACAATTGTTTCATCGCAAAGCACAATTTTTGCATTTCTAGTGCTGTGGACATCCACACTTTGCCTCGCCGTCGATAGATCCAATAACTCCTGGCTACCAGAGGCCAGCAAACTCAGTGTTTTGATTGTCTTGCCCACAAAAGAGCAGTTTTAAAATTTTGTTGCTGTACATAGGTTATCCCATATTATTTCTTCCTCTTATTTACTCAGCAGTTACTATAAATTAGTTGCTGTTTTATCAGAACAGATGTTATTTTATGTTGTACATAGAAGTTTTCTTCATATATGTATTGTTTTTCGCATTGTACAGTAGTTTGCAAGCTCATCACGTATCAGATTTGACATACTTCATCATGTGTTCCCGGCCAAGTTCCTCCACCTACCTGCCGTTCTGCGGCTGCCCCAGACATGACTCCCTGATCACCGAAGCTCAGAGTTTCATTTCTTTTTTTCTTTTACAAGACCATCTTAAACTGCAGAACGTTCATCTTTGGACGTTTACATACGTCAGGAGCCTAAGGGAACTCATTCAGGAATCTGTAAATAGCGAGAGCAGATCAGAATATCCAACATAGTATCAAGGTTCTGCCGATTGCAATAAAAAAGGGAGGTGCATTGCTAGAAGTTATTGTTTCATATACAAAATTTCGACGTTCTACGGCTAATCGTTTTTGAGTTTATTGGAGATACATAGGTACACTGCGAAAAAAAAAGGGACAGTTCTATATCAACCGTTCTCCTAGGCACATTGATGAAATTCAAATTGCATTTTTTATGTCTCGAAAGCGCGACTTAGGATATGCATTAGATTTATAGTATATAACATTGTTCAAATATAGGTATTTTGAAACAAAATCGTACTTTTTCTGAAATGACATGCCAATTGTTTTCCATATTTCGATTCTACGTCTCAAATTATGCCAAACTGCCAAGTTTCGTAAAAATCGCACGAGTTTTTTTTAAAAAATTAGCTCTCAAAATGTTAATTCAATTTGGTATGTATTTATTAATATCTCTTTTTTATTACACTTACTTGATTCCTTCTTTCACAGTTCGAAATTTAGGTTCCTTCCAAACAAAATTTGCCCACTTTTTATGATTTATTTTTAAAATTTATATTTTAAAATATTTTTTATAAATTTTTCGAAAACATTTTTGGACCATAACCTATAAAACTTTTACAATCATCTTAAAGTAGATTTATTTGTAAGCATACCTGCAAAAAAATTAGAGCTTTTTATTCAAAATTTCCGATGATATACATGAATTTATATATTGGCGCGCGTTTTGAAATTTGGCATATTTGTTGAAAGCGAACGAAAATGTGGTTTACGCACTTTGTTAAAATGATTTGAAAGTAGAACGATGTGACTTGTTTTCTTCTTATTCACAATGTAAAAAGGCAGGAACGATGTGACTTTTTTTCCTCCTCTGCATAATGGAAGGGAAGGAAAATAGATTGCCAGAGATTAAGAAGTTCGCCAGGTGAATTATTCTTGGCTCAAACTAAAAATTAAGTTAAATTTACAAATTTCTCCGTAAATTTCATACCAAATTTTGTAAAATTTAATATTTAGGCATAATTTGAGTCGTAGAATGGAAATATGGAAAAAAAATTGGAATGTTATTTAAGAAAAAAACCCATTTTGTGTCAAAATATCTATGTTAGAATAATGCTATGTATAAATCTAATATATATCCTAAGTAGCGCTTTCGAGACATGAAAAACACAATTTGAATTTCGTCAATCGGCCCAGTAGAACGGGAGATACTGAACTGTCCCATGTTTTTTGCAGTGTACATATATAGGTAGGTACAGACATCCCGAAAAAATCCCTTTTGAATCTATTTTAAATCTATTTTATAATCTGTTTCGGATAAGGGTTCTTTATTCTGTCTTTATGTAGAGGCGTCATGCAAAAAAAAAGTGAAAATGGACTCGGGAACAGCCAAAATGAATATTTCCGTTGAAATATGACACCCGAAATTTTTCGCGACTGCCATATTTCCTTTACTTATACCAAGAAGGAAAGGAAGTAAAAAGTACAAGAAAGTAAAAACTGATTGTATTTCTATCGGAATTCACTTCTTAAAAAACTACGATTAGCTGTGCAGAATTATAAGATTAAGAAATTTTATGAGACCAAAATTTCAGTTTTATGTAGATAATGTTAGTGAATTAGAAAATGTTTTATAAATAAATTAAACTCCAATATAATTATTAATACTCCAATTTGTTTTTTATAGTAACAAATTTGCTTTTCATATGCGAGAAAACATTTGTACACTGGACTATTTAGAGCTTTCTGTGCTTGTAAAATTTTAATGTGTGAACTGTTCATAAAATTGTCTTCAAACGGTGTCTGACTTATCTTTTTTATAAAAGAACTTTTGCTCTTTCGAAGGTATTTGCAATGTAAGAAATTAAAGAAATTCTAGTTTTGATTGGTTTTTCGACGAGGCAATGAAGTTCGAGAGCTATATAATATGAAAATATTGACTCGCATTAATGAAGCACTTTTTGATATACTTATATTACTCAAAAATTCTATAGATGCTGAAATGTGGGTGCGCGTTGAGCAATTTGGATTCTCGATTCCGTTACGATTCTTTCTAATCTCATAAATCGCATTAGCAGAAGCTAAGAAAAACCTTAACGGAAGCTAAAAATGATTAAAGTAAAACAATTAGACATTTTAGTAGTACAACATACAGTTACTTTCTATTTCAAAAGTTTTCATACGAAATGCATGAAATTAAATTTATATCAATATACAGGGTGTTTCAGCAAATCAGCTACAAACTTTCAGGACAGATGAAGTGCACCTAAACGATAGAAAATCACAACTGCGATGCGTGGTGGAAAAGACTTTCTTGGCTCGGTAGTGGCAACATCAAACACAAAAAAGGAAGAATATGAACAGGGAAAGGAAACACGTTTATTATGCTTAGTAAATCAAGAAATAAGTATAAAAATAGACGTCTATCTTCATCAAAGAAGGTGTTCAAAATTACGATCCTGGAGCCTGATTCAGGCATCACATCTCCGGCATAGAAGATCTGATGTTCTAGAAACTATCAGGCAAGTCTCGGACTTCCCCAACAGCTGCCACGGTGCGTGCAACAAGTCCTTCATTACTTCTAGCGGGGTTTCGTATACCAATGTCTTGACTTACTTCCAGAGGAAGTAGTCAGTGTAAGTGAGGCAGGTGATCTTGCTGGCCAATGCACCGGACCACCCCTACCGATCCCATACTTTAGAGTTAGGATACTTTTAGTCACTTTTTGTTCTTATTCCTTGGTTTCCGCTGCACTAAGCATAATAAACATATATTCTCACCTTTGTTCGTGTTTTTTTTTCTTTCCTGTGTTTTGTGTCGTCACTACCACGCCTAGAAAGCGTTTCCAACCATGCATTGCTATGTGTTTTTCCATCGTCTAGGTGTACTCTGTCTCTCCTGAAAGCTTATAAACGGCTTGCTGAAACACGTTGTAAAATGCCCTTTTTCTCAAACTAAACTGCAAATCTTTTAGGTAACCAAATATGACATAAATAATTGGAGTTTTTAAAATTTTTAATGTAATTATTAGGCATATTATTTCTGTATTAAAATAATTTCTTAAAATCAATTTTCGAGCGAGCATTTGTTTGTATTCTTTTCTTAAAGGAAAGAAATTGCCTGACATTATTATACAGCCTGCGGTAATGCGTGCAAAGAAAGTAAATACAAGATGAACGATGACCTAAAAATAGGAAATATGTTTATTGATTTTTTATTACATTACATAATAAGGAAAATATATAACATTGAACATATTTTTATTGCAGATCTTCTCTAAAAATTCTTAGCTGTAAATAAAATGGCATTGATTTATATGCACTCATACTATAGTGGTCATGGTATTACTGTGTGTCAAATAATTTGATATTTGTCAACATAAGCAATGATAGGGAAGTCATAGTTTTTTTGCATTTATTGACTAGAAAGCAACGGAAATTTTCCCATAATTGTCATACACAGAAATGAATACTGAACTTAAAACTACTGATAATTAGAGATTATTGCAACTAAGTAAAGTCTTTAATTTATCTATCTTCATATCCAATCCCCGTTGAGTTTTTTTTTTCGTTACGAAGATACAGTCTTGTCCCTTTTTAATAATGCTGAACAAAAATGAAATTTTGGAGGAATTTGTTTTAATAATGTAGTTGTAGACGCAAATTAATATCAATGATTTAAAAACTGATATTGATGCCGAAAGTCATTAAAAACAGGTATTTCCTTCAGAACTGTATTTTTAGCACAGGAGGGAAGAAAAAGTTGGTTTGCATTTGTCTCATGTTAGCAGGATGACTCAACACAATTTATCAGAAAGTACCGTGTGGCAATCCGTAGGAAGGTTAGAAGCCTGTTGAGACAAATGCATTATTGCCATTGGATGCTAATGGCGAGAACAGAACTGTAATTGTATGCTTGTGAATTTGGTTCCAAGTGATGGAGAAGTATTCGAAGACCTCTTGGTAAAAGTCACTTACGAAATGCACTTATATGATAACACTTATTTGTCAATGCCAGTGTTTCGGAACAAGTGCCAAAAGTCTATACAGTGAAAAGGCAACTTTAACGGCAATTGGAAGAATATCATCTATTCAAACAATTCGTAGATATCTTCACACACCAAGAAACGCCAACTGTTTATGTCTCAGTGTCTTCCAACGCAGTATGATTGAAAAGAAGGAATTTGTGATAGAATATTGTAGAAACTTAGAAAAGATTGTAGAAAGGCTGTAGAAATTTGTGATAGAAGATCTGCCGAGTACAACCAAGTTAGATTTTCTTAAAAGCCTAGGTCAGTCTAAAGCCAGATAAAGTTTTTAGGTCTGGAGAGAGAGTGACGGAGAATAGACTTCAGTGTATGTTATGTCAAAGGAAAACGTGTTTTACTGGAGATGAAATGATTGCTTAGGTACAGATAAGTTTAGATGGACCTGAATGACCTGCACATTATTGTCCCTGATTGCTAAAAAATATACGAATGAAATTCTCAGAGCCTTCGTTTGTTGGTCAGAAGGTACCGTGTTTGGCAAATACCTTATATTAGAGTACAAGAAGTACCTTATATTAATTATATCACCGATTCATCCTTTTTTATGCATGACAAAATTCGACCTCAACCTGTCCGCCTTGTGAAGCCGATGCTTGCAAGAGAAACAATGGAGCGTATAGAGTCGTTGAATTGTTTATCAGTTCTAAATGCGACAAAACATACTTGAAATAGAATAAGCAGATGCGTTCCTACTAGATCATAATTTCCGTTAATGTATCTTTGCAAATGCAAATTCTTGCCAAATTACTTACTTCCTAATTTTGTTCAGCAGTGTTGTTAATCATAATATGATGACATTTGATAAAAAATTTTCTAATGGATGCTTATAATTGATCATTAAAGTATGCATGTATAAACATGTACCCAAATTCATTGACAGAAAGAAAAACAAAGCTAATTTAAAATTTAAGAAACAGATCAAATATCGCTTCTAAGATGAGTATTTTAGTAGTACCCTAAACGAAGCACTTATGGTCCTTATAGTTCAATGTTTATATCTGACCTGTTCAATGGCTAAGACTTATACTGACTAAGGCGCTTTTCAACGATAGGACAGATTAAAAATGCAGTAAGAGCCTGAGCACTAACTTACTTTAATTTAAACTGAAAGAAATTATAATAACTTTATTAACTTTTCAGAGAAATATTTACAAGTACGAGAAAACTTAAGAATAAATAATGCCAACTTAGTCTCTTTCTCTATTTTATTGCAGTTTTCTTAAATTTTATAAATAAGAGAAAGAAAATAAGTTAAATAAATGAAAAAACTTATGCTTTAAATAAATAAAAATACTTGTGCTTTTGCCTTAAATGAAGGAAATTACTTATGCTTTAAATATGTAAATATAATTATGCTTTAAATAAAACAGAAATACTTATGCTTTAAATAAATAGAAATACTTATGCTTTAAATATATAAATATAATTATGTTTAAATAAATAGAAATACTTACGCTTTAAATAAATAAAAATACTTATGCTTTAAATAAACAGAAATACTTATGCTTTAAAGAAACAAATACTTATGTTTTAAATAAATACAAATACTTATGGTTTAACTAAATAGAAATACTTACGCTTTAAATCAACAAAAATACTTAGGCTTTAAATAAATAGAAATACTCATGTTTGTATGTAAATAAATATAAACGTCCTTTACTTCTTACTACAGCTTGACACTTGATGTTTCGATTTTGATAAAATTTGTAGTTTTGGAGAGAAATTATTAGATACTGTTTTTATCATGGATCGTAGATGCTCATCGGTTTTCCCTCATTTTTGTTCGACTGTGAAGATAAGTTTTCTCGTATAAATGTATTTCAGAACAAAGCGATTATTTTTAGGATAAAAACACTGCATTTGCAGCAAAGTCACAAATGAAATACGTTCTGGTACCTCATAAAATATCTTCGAAGGCTGCTAGTTTGAGACCACTGCCTTATAAAAATAAGGTAATCACTGATTACTTTTGCTTTCGGGATTTGATAAATATACTGTTGTACATGGCAACCATACCTGCTATATAACAAGAACTTCAACAGCAATACTGAAAACGGTGCAGCTTATGACTACTGTTCATTTAAAATGTGTTTGGCAGGAAACTGATTAGGATTTGCTTCCTGTCATTTTAGAGCCCTACACAGGAATTGACTGACATAGTAAAATAGCATCTTTTCACTCTCAGGTAATATACTAAAGAGTTATTATGCTATTTTGAAGCAGAAGACATGAAAAATGAGCAATGCCCTCGCCCAAACTTGAACCTGGACCTCTCAAATACGCGTCAAATTGCTACCGTTACACCACGAAAGCACGCTGAAAGGAGGGAGAAAATATCCTATATACTCCCCTTCTTAAAAGGCGACTGAGGATTAGGGAGCCTAATCGTCAAATCCTGGTGGTGAATATATAATCATCCACCAACTTTTTAGTTCGGGCGCCACTGTAGAGTGATTAGGTTATTTTGAATCCGAAGACGCGAAAAATGAGCAATGCAACATCTGGACATCTTGAATACGCTTCTACCGTTACACCTCGAAAGCATGCAGAAAGGACAGGGTATAATACGACAGATTTTTGTATTGAATGAAACAGTAATTAGCTAAACTTTGCTGTTTCTTTTGGAATATTTTCCACCTGTATATAAAATTCTAAAAATGCTTTTATAATATTCTATCAATATATCCCAAACAAAAGTATGGTTTTAAATTTAATAAGTTGCAGTTATTCTGAAACTTATAATAGCTTATCCTCAGATACCTTATTATTCGGTAAGTTTTGTACGTGATACAATTCTCAATGAATTTTAACCTATTGCTAGAGTTTTTATATTTTTTCATTTCTTAAATCGACTTTCCTTGAAGATTTGAGATTATAAATGGCAAAGTTCCTCCACCCGAAGTCTTTCATTTCATACAACTTTCTTTTCCTCATTCCATGCACTTTGACCTGTCGCTTTAAATTCACTCCTCTAACTAGGTTGCAGAAATGAACAAGTACATTCAAGACTTTGTTTAAGACAGAGGAACGTATTTTACGCCTTACTGCGCTTGCTCAACTATACGAATTTGTTGATCTTAAATTTTCTTATAAATCAAAGAGTAATTTTGAAGGATTTGTCCAGCAGACTTTAAAATCAGAGCTTAATGAAAAGTTAACAATTTTTATGATTTACTAGTATGTAACATTCTTTGTAATTTTGCTACCCCGATTTGATATACCGAATGAAATTCCACAGAAATAATTTAAAAGTTTTCAAAAGTTATATAACACTAATAAAGTTCTCATTAAGTTCTATTATATTGGAAGCGTAATTTTATAATCATACAAAAGTTTTATTAAACTAAAAATATTTCTGATTTTTAATTTGTGCAAATATTTTTAGGAGTTGGCTATGTACCAATATTAAAGCTTCTAAGTGTTTCCTAAAACATGGTTTCCATAAGATTAAGTGAATAAGGCCTTTTAAAAAACAAGTTGATCAATACTTTTCAAAATAATTACCACAGAAATGTTTATCATTTAATCTATTAATACCAGAATAGCGTTTTATAAGTGATATTTGATTTTTAGTTATCTAAAAATAGAAACATTCGCTTGTAAATCTGTGCACCGCTTTAAATATGATGTTAAAATGAAGTACCGGGTCTATTTTCTTTATACGAGAATAACATTTCCTGTGTTTTTTATTTTTTATCTACTTTTTTTTATAATGAGCATAAAATATTCCAAAATATAAATATAGGAAACAGGAAAACTTTAAAAAAAAATTAAAATTTCGCAGTTTTTTAATTTAAAAAAATGATTTAAAAAATAAAAATGCCAAAATATGAATATTTACACCATTTAAAACATTGCTGGAAGTATAAGTAAATGTTGACTAACAGTTGAAGAAACAATATCTATGTAATAAAGATGAATTAGAATAATGATGGCGCAGAAGCATTGATAGCATAGGACATAGAATGTTGAATCCATGATAAAGGGCAAGAATTTTTCATTTCTAGAGTGCTGATCCATAATGAATAGAAAAACGAAAGCCTAGGCAGTTTAAATCTTCATTTCTATTTCGTTAAACACGTTGCAGTCACAAAAAACATGGCTCACTACTGGTGTCTGTTTAAAAACGCTTACATTTTTTATTACTTTGCAGTAAGAAGAGAGCAGCAAGCAACAGCTCAGCTAAGCCAAAATGCAGAAAGCAAGTACAGTAGTGTTCAGGATGAAATCTTCATTCAGAATGAGCTAGTTTTGGTTCTCAATGCATTTGATTCGATAATTGCTGCTATAAATTTATTATTGCTTGTTTGAGTCCCATTTACATCATCAGTGTTATTTAAGAGTCATATGGCATGAGTTAATCTCGAAATGACGCAGTTCGGAATACGATTACCATTACATATATGTACGTATAAATGTCACAGATTAAGTTTGAAATGAACTTATGCTACCTAACATGGAAAAAAGAATCGCTCAGTAAATTTTGAAAATTAATCCTGAAATTAAATGCAAATTGAAAGAAGATCATTTAATAAAGTTGATAATCCTTGTAGTGTCATTAGGTTATTTCAAAGTGGGAGACATGAAAAATGAGCAACGCTTTCGCCAGGAATCGAACCACGGACCTCTCGGTTACGCTCCGAGCGTGCTGGCCACTACACCACGAAGGCATGCAAAGAAGGCGAGTGAAATACCTTACATATACCCCCTTTTAAAAGGCGACTGGGGTTCAGAGAACCCAATCGCCAAATCCCGGTGGTGGAGAGTCATCATCCACCACCTTTTTTAGTTCTGGCACCAGTGTGTTGTCATTAGGTTATTTCGAAGTAGGAGACATGGAAAATGAGCAACGCCTTCGCCGTTAATCGAACCACGGACCTCTCAGTTGCGCATCGAGCGTGCTGACCACTACACCACAAAGACATGCGAAGAAGGAGGGAGAAATGCCTTACATCCTTTTGGCCATTTTTTAAAGCAAAAGCCAAGAAATTAACAACAGAGAGTCATTTCTGTATTATGACTGGAAGAACTGGTAAAATATGGAATAAAATTGAAAATAAACTTTAATTTCTGGATATATTTTAATAGTTAAAAAACTTTTATTTAAAATGAAAAACAGTCAGTTACATAATTAACTCAGACGTAAAAGTCTTAAAAATAAATAATTAGTGCAAAATAAAATTTTTGAAAGCCTTCATCAAGATGCAGTCTTCTCTACTGCAACTTGTAAGAAAATATGTCTCTCATAAATATAATAATTTTGAAAATAATTTATTAAAATTAAGTATAAATATTTACTTACATTATTTTCAATTAATTTGTTTTTAATTTGACTCATTAATACTTTCATTTATGTTTTACGTATGAATTGCTGCTCATTTTATTGTTGTACCAATTATTCTGTTTATTTATCTTTTTTTACGTTCCTTGTTAGCCTTCAACAGGTTCTTGGCACTTTTAATTTATGGTAGTAAATTTGGGAGCAGAATATTTTATAACACGTTTTATAATTAAACACTAATAATAACCAATATTAAGTAAAAAGTGCTAAATAAAAACAATTTTTGCACGTCTATTAGAGAAGATTTTCTGTACTTAGTTCATATTCAAGACATTTCATTAAGCACTTTTTATGACTGAAGCAACTTCAAAACTTTCACTCAAATGTTTCGTAATCCGCGCTTAATAGAATATTGCTCTTTCGTTCTGTGCATGAGCTATTTTATGGATAATATGTATCATGGTCTGTGATTAATATAACGACTCATTCTTATCGTTTACGGAATTTTTTACGCTCACTTAAGGCATGTTCTCTTGTAGATCCTTTCTCGCTACGATGAGCGCACGTTTGATGAATTAGCATAAAAGAAAACGAAATTAAATGAAGCGAAAGCAACAGCTAGAAAAGAGGGAAATGATTACTTTTTAATTTTATTAAAGTACATTGAGAAGGAGAGGTTACATGGCTTAAACTCATTTTCCTCGTGATGTTCTCAGGGTATTCTAAAAGGCAGCTACAGGCTGTATTAATTTAAATATTGATCTTAGAACTATGTAAGGTATTTTCTCCCTCTTTTCTGTATGCCTTCGGGATGTAATTGGAAGCATACTCGATGCGTATTCGAGCCCCTTCGAGGGAACGGCCCATTTTCACCTCCACAGGTTTAAAATGCAATAACTTTGCAAATGGCGCCCAAAGGTGTGGAGAATAATTCGCCCCTAGGATTTAGTGGTTAGGTTCCTCAATCCTTTGAAAAGGGGGAGTATACAGGGTTTGTCCGGAAAGAAGTAGGACTTAATTTTTTTTAAAAAACCTTATTCACAACGTGACACATCGGCTTAATAGTTTTCAACATATGCCTCCTCCGCATCAACACAGAGTTTCAAGAGATTCTGCCAATCACTGAAGGCTTCCTGAAACGCAGAAACTGAAATGCTCTTCAGATCTTTCCTTACGTCCCCTTGAATGGCCTGGGCCGAGCCGTGATGCCATCTTTTCATGACCCTATTCAGTCGGAGCAAGAGTAAGAAGTCTGAAGGAGCAACATCTGGGCTGTAGGGTGGGTCGTGAAGCTGTGTGTTGCTATATTTGGTCAGGAAGTGGATGATAGCAAAGGCGGTGTGGCTCGGCGCATTGTTGTGATGGAGCCTCCATGATACAGCAATAGCTGGACGGACGCGGGCGACTCATTTTCTGAGTCTGAGGCGGTCGCAGTTAAAACGATTGTTTTCGTCACTTTTTGCCGTTGTAGGCACCGTTGCTCATGTTCAACGTGTGCTCTCTTCCCTCCCAAAAGAATTTGTGTCACCCAAAAATACTTGATCGACCCATGGCATCATCCCCATAAGCAGTCTTGATCATGTTTAGGACTCTCACTCGCAGTTTTATCTAGCTTGATGAAAACCTCTCCACGTAATGCTGCTCCAACAAACGATTCATTGTGGAGATGACAAGCGGTTCACCTTAAACTCGATCTACAATCCGTGAAAGCTTGGAGACGACTGGCGACTAGTGCGCTGGCAGCTTAGCTCCCTCATAACCCAATCAGCACAGTAATATCTCCCTCCTTTACCAAGTTTTAACGAGAAAGTATCAGTCCTACTACTTCCCGGACAAACCCTATATAAGGTATTTTCTGTTTCCTTTCCGCATGCCTTCATTGTGTAATTGGAAGTATACTTGACCTGTATTCGACGAGTCCAGGTTTCGAGTACCGACGAGGGCACTCCACATTTTGCACATTTCCTGCTTCAAAAAAATCTAATGACTCTACAGATATATTTTCAATTGTAAAGTTTCTTGAACTTAAGTAATAAGCTCTATGAAAAGAATTTCAATACTCTTGTTGAATGGCTTCTAAAAAATAAAATATAACGTTTCATACGTCTTCGAGAAACTACAAATTCCAGTTAATAAACCTGTGTTTCGCAAACGTTTCTCATTACGGAAGACATTTTAAGCTCTAAATTTTTTAGAAATGTACAGTCATTAGAATTTATTGGGAAGCAGGAGTTATGAAAAACGAGTATTGTCCTCGCCGGGACTCGAGCCACGGACCTCTCGAATACGTGCTGACCACTCGTGCAGGCATGAGAAGAAGGCGGGAGAAATACCTTATAAACATTAGAGTAAATTTCGGTTTTTAGTTATAATAAATGATAACATGGATGTATTACATAAACAAAATAAACATTTATTCTAATTTTTGCATCTTATCTATAAAAGAAAATTATTTCAATTCTTAATTTAAAAATGACACACGAAACTAATTAAATGAAACAAATAATGTAAGAAAAACTTAAAACATTTTCAGTTTTTATTGACTTTAAGGTGATTGAGTCTTCGAAATACAAATTCTTTTAATATCAAGGAATATGCTTGAAACCTGTCTTCTTATATCAGATGAGCATTATGTCAATTTCTATATTTGGATATATTAGCTACCCATTTCGAAGCATAACATTAAAAATAATCTGGATTGAAACGGCTGAGATTTTACATAGTTGATCATTTTTAAAACTGCATCCAAAATAATTTTTAAATAGGCAAATAGTATTATTGTCATTATTTTGTAACTAGCGCCTGACTATCCAAAACACTTAAAAAAAATTTCCAAAAGGAGCTATTAATCTCGAAATGCCATTTTGCGTGGGTTTACTACAAATAGTGTACCATTTTTCAAATTCTTGCTACCAACTATTATCGTCTTATATTGTTTTAATCTGCCGGGGGGGCGACTGAGGAACAAATCCCGGCGTTCTGGCTAGGACCTGTACCTAGACAGACTGACTTTGGGGTAAATAATCAGTCTTCACAGTGTTTAGAACCATTGTTTATTCGGTGGTAGATTCAGGCAGGCTTGGCAGATACTGTCTTGTCTGCTGTTTAGTTGCGGGAACATTACATGGTGTCCCACTGAAGGTTGTCCTTGCGGAGTTGGCTTCTCTTGATCATCACTGGAGGCCAGACTACGACGTTCTACGTTCTCTTTGTCGGTAACTGCTAGCTTGTCACCTGACTTATGTTCTTATTGCTAGGCTGTGTGCATGTTGTACGGGTCTGTTGACCAGGGGGGGGGAGTTATGCATCCTTGGATTGCCTCTAGGGCTTGAGGTATTATAACAGTGTAAAGATATTATGACATCTAGCGACGGTCCCTGCTAGATGGGGCTTTTCTGAGAAACGAAATTCTGGTAGCGCTGGGTTTAAACGGGAGGATTCCTGTTTAAACCTGTTTAAAAAATAGGTCCGCTGGACGCGAAGTCCCGCCTATCTACAGAAGCTATGTACCGGTTACGCGGGATTTTGTGAAACCTTGCCAAAAATGTTTCGGTTGGAGCTGTGTCTCGAGTAGCTATTAACCAATTAGACGAAAGTTCTGCTTCTGGAGGATCACATGATCCCAATCTGAGCGATATTTGATTACTGTTTGGCGTTCAAGTTTTTCTAAATGAAAATGTTTTTCTGAGTGAAAATGGTAACCTAGCTACGTGGGTTTTCTGGAAATGTGCGGGTTCTGAGAACTGTTCCTTTCGACATTCAGTCCCGCGTAGCGGAAGCATATCTGATAAGGGTTTTAGGCATCTTAAGCCAGGTCTGGAAGCCATGTTTGGCTATCTTATTTGACTCATATTTCTGCAAAAAACTGTTCTCATATTTCCTGTGATGGCAACAATCCAGATACTTAATTGTTTGTTAAATACAGGTTTCAGTTTCTTTACACTGTGATCAATTACGGCTTTTATAACATATATTTGTTTTATGCAAGATAACTTTTACTAAAAGAGGAAAATAAAGAGGTAAATGTGTAAAGCATATCTAAAAGTTTTAATTAAATAGATTAGTTTTTAAAATGTTGCAATGTTTTCCATTATATAATTCAAAATTAAAGTTTTTTTTGACGATATCAAAAAGATGGGAGAAGAAGCGTTTATTGTTTTTACATAATTAAAGCCACAGGCTTATAACGCTTTGCTGCAAAACCAATACCATATTTTAGTATCTTATGGTTAAAACTTTGAAAAATATTTTAATAAAAGCATACTCCATATTCACTTGTAACCAAGTAAGCGGATGCTGAGCATATGAAGATAGGTTGAGCATACACGTTTGAGCATATGTTTCGTTAAATCGAAAAATTTACGAGAGATTTAGGGACCGTCCAATGGAGTTCTAATAAAATTTTTGAGGATCATTCAGAGATTTAATAACAAATAGGCAAAATCTCTCGAGACGAAATCTATAATTTGGGCTTCCCCCGAAAAAAAAACTTTTATTTTTATTCCTTAAACTCATTTCACTGCTAATGTCTGAGAGATTAAAGATTGCTGAATGCTGTTAGATCGTTTCGGGTTCGAACCCAGGCGAATAGGCTGGTTACATACTTGGTTTTCATGTTTTTCTATAAGTATAATGTGAATACCAGCCAGTATCTCTTAAATTGTCCTCCACAAAAACCTTCGTCTCATTAAACAGACAGATCTCGTGGGCTTTACCTTATTCAATTAATCTACTTTAAGTTTGTTCGAAATGTTTTAAGTCGAAATACACATTGGAAGCTACTATAAACAGTTCTGAAATATCAGCACGAATTTTATACATGTAAGGTACCGCATGTTCTGGCGAATAAAGGGATCTTTCAATACAAAAAATAAGATCGAAATGTGCAGGACGTGTTACACGCTGGGTATAAAAATGATAGATTTAAAATTAAGCAATGAGCATAAAAAAATTAGATTTCTATATGTACCTAAATGCTGTTTATTTAAAAAAATGCGGATAACATGAAAAGTTCATCGTCTTCGTCTTCCGTTTATCTTCAGGAACATAATCGAATTCTGTTTCATCTTCAGCATCACTGTTACTCTGATCCACAAATAAATGATCTTTATCCTCCATTCCATCTTTCCCCAACACAAAACACTCTTACTGCAGCACGATTTCCATTTTCTTTCGCAAAATAAATGACTTAGCATTGGAAGCCAACACTGTGTTTATTTCTTTCCGCGGGAACTATATTTATTACTAAAAGGAACACTAGATCAACCGCATTTCAACTAAAGCAAATGCAATTTACTAAATCTTCCGATTTTTCACTTACAAAATCACCTCTTCAAATGATTACAGAAAGAAGAAACGTCTAACTCCTAATTCCACGAACACATTCATGTTGGAAGCGCATTCTTACTCCAAATTATACACATCTTTTCTCGAAACCTGACAATAGCACATTCTTTTGGATAGTCTGCATTGAATACAATCCAACCTCTTTGCAGGAATATTTAATCCCTCGAGCATTTAACCTACACATATATTGTTTCCCTTATCGCTTGTCAATGCGGTATACCATTGTTCGGACAAATCTTCTAATAAGTGACCTCAAAAGACAAGAGCATTGCACATGTATCTTTTAGGTTTCTTCGTGAGGAATTGGGTGCGCGTTATATGTGAATATACCTCAAAATGAAAACTGTAGCTTGAATTATAGATGCGCTTTATACACCGATGCGTGTTGTACCTAGATAATGCGGTATGTAACTTACTAAATTCTAACAGATGTTTTACTTATTATCATTTTGTATTAAAGACTCCTACTGCATAAAAATTGTATTTTGATTTATTGAATCGGCATATTTATTATTTTTAATTATGAATTTCGTGTCCTTGCCAGATGGAACACATGGCCACTACTTGCAAACCCCTTGTATAAGAGATCGAGTGAACTTAATGCGAAGCTATGTTTTAATTGACGAATCTTTTTCTTTATTAAATAAATGCGCAATTCTTCACGTGGCGTTATTTACTGTGAAATAGTATCACAGACATTTTTTCCTACAATTTAGCCATTTTTTTTATCATTTGCAATTTTAAACTACTCATGTCAAAGATAAGGTTTTTTCCTTTAATTCTTAAAGCTTATCGTAATAGCTTAACTTTAACCATAAATACATTTATGTACCAGATTCATGATGAATTTTAGAGGTCCTTCTAGAAACTACGATCTGCTTTTTACAAAAAAAAAAAAAAAAAAAGG
>KK115336.1:580312-608438 GCA_000611955.2 Stegodyphus mimosarum
AAAAAAAAAAAAAAAAAAAGCGTAAGTTTGTTCCATATTTGTTGCCAGTCATCAGCTTTCTTATACAAACTTTATTTTCTTGCAAGGCGTAAAGATCTTTAACTTCTTTCTACTTTGCTTAGGTCATAAAGATGTATCCAGGTAAGAAGCAACGGGATGCTTGGCCATTGAACTGGCAAGACAAAGCTTCAAACTCTTCTCTTTTCTTCTGAACTTCTTTCACTTTATGCAACGGTTTCTCCGTTATTGCTCACTGGTTCACTTTCTTGTTTTGAAAAGAAACTGTGGGCGGACAACGAAAGATGGTTGTTGATTGTGGTTATAAATAGCATCATGAGGGTCAAAAGATTACTGACCGTGGCCTTATGGGAAGCAAAAATAAAAGTATTAATACAGATTATGCTCCCTTATTGCTATCGTCGTAATTGGTAGATATTGTAGTTCATTTTTCACAACATTGTGAAGCAATGCCACCGAATTCTTTTTCTAAGCTTTTAATATAATGCAAAAAAAAAAAAAAAAAAAAAAAAAAAGAAAAAAAAAAAAAAAAGGAAAGAAACATGACTTCTGTATTTATTACTACACCTAATTCTGTTTTTACACGATAGATACGTTCCTGAATAATAAGTGTTAAACAAAGATTTCCATCTAAATGAAAAAAGAGAAGACTTATTTTGCATCTAAAACATCAACAAAAATAGTTAAAAATTCTAATGTGGACACCACGTGGCTTGCTTGTATGGCCTCTTAAATGATATGCATTTTTTACTGCACTACACTTAAGCTTAATTTTTCGAATTATGCTAACTTTATAAGTCGATCCCTTATGGCAAGTTGAAAATCACATGAAAAATTTCCAATTTTGGAATTAAATATCTTCGTCCGTTTTTTTTCGTACAGGAGCCAAACTTCTTCTAATTTTTATTTTTTAATAATGAGTATAAAACTTTCCAAAATATAAGTATAGGAACCTCGAGACCGCATTAAAAGTAAGATTTCGTTATTTGTCCAAATTTCTTTTTTTTAATTTGACAATTTTTTTAAAACACTTCTGTAACTGAAAATATATGACCGCAACCAACTATATATATATATATATATAATATACAAAACCTTTTTTTAAATCAAAATATAAGCATGCCTAGTATTTTTGTGCATTAAGCTGCTGAAAAATATCAGTAAAGACGTAAAGTAAGAAATTTAGAGTTACCTTTTCACAAAGACGAAAACTGAAATTCATAATTAATAAATTTCAAATAATCCTATAAATGCAACAAAAAATTTTTAAAATTGTTAAAACCAAAACTTTTAAACAAGCATTGCTCCAATTAAACAAATTATGAAATTTAAAGAAATTTAAAGAAAAAGGAACACGAAAGAAGAGGAATTCAATCAACTTCAATGCCACTTCGTGGGGTTGCGTGACAATTTGGGTAAAAAATGATAAACTTGGTGATGAAAAAAGATCGAAGTTTTATAATTTCACTAAAGTTTTAAATTCTTTGGATTATTTGCTATATGTTTAAAGGTAAAATTTTGATTTATATTTTTTACTGAAGTATTTTATTATTTCACTTTCGTTTTCTATTCTTTAAATAAAATTGAAATCTTTTTATTTAAGGTGCAAATTTCTAATTAGAATTTACTTTGTTTTTTCCTTGCTTTGGGGAAGGTCCAGAATTTTCGGGTGACAGGTTATAATTAAAATATAATGAAATGGTTCATCGGCTGATTGTGGATACAGAAAAACAAGGGTTTTTGTGGAAGAGAGATTTTAGTTAGTTTCAATGTTACTTTTCCCTGACGAAGTGGCATTGAAGTTGATTGAATTCCTCTTCTTTTGTGTTCTTTTTTCTTTAAATTTCTTTAAATTTCATAAAATCTTTTGAATTGGAGTAATGCTTGTTTAAAAGTTTTGGTTTTAACAATTGTAAAAACTCTTTGTTGCATTTATAGGATTATTCGAAATTTATTAATTATGAATTTCAGTTTTCGTCTTTGTGAAAAAGTAGTTCTAAATTTCTTAGTTTATGTCTTTTACTGATATATATATATATATACGCTTGAAACTCCAGATTGGAATAAAAAAGGGAGCTGCGCAACTAGAGGTTATAGCAGTCCCATATACAAAGCTTCAGCATTCTACGGCTAATCTTTTTTAAGTTACTCGAGATACATGCATACGTACGTACTCATATACAGACGTCAAGGAAAAATCCATTTTAGAAAAGCCAGTCGTTTATTTTGTACTGACACGGGGACTTTAAAATGAAAATAGTCAAAATTGATTCGGGAACATTCAAAATGAATATTTCCGTTGAAATTTCAAAATATGATTATAATACTGTGGGGTTTCACCCTTTTATTTCACAGTTCAATGCGAGGAACCTTGTACACCGATAAGTGAATAATCGCTTAAGTGTGTGAACAGAGACGTAAAACTCAAGAAGGATTAATTACACTTTATCTCTCAAAATAAGGATAAACACAGTTTGTTCCTATCTCAGAGCGTACAGCAAAGCCTCCACTTGGTCTTGAACTCAAATTAATAAGAATTATAACTTAATTAATGCTTAATTAAAAGATAAAGCCGAAACTATCAGGATTCTAAGTTATTGGCTCCTAAATCTAAATTAAGTAGGTGAAGCTATCAGAGGCTTGAAGTATGGCCGAGCGTCGTAATAGCTTAGAGAGAGACGAAGCGTAAAGGCAAGCGCACGCTAGTTAGAAACTCTGGCTCTCTAACGAAGTCAGTGAAACATCGGCTTAAATACTACTCTTACTCATTTGCATTAAACGCGTTTCCGCAAATACATTCTCGTAGAAAATTGTAAGCTGAAGCTAGAAGAGATAGGAAAGGTGCATAAAATAACTTTTATAAAATTAGGATAAACCTTGCAATACTACAAGGTATTTCTCCCGCCTTCTTAGCATGGCTTCGTGGTGCAGTTGTCAGCACGCTCGGCGCGTATTCGTGAGGTCCGTGTTTCGAGTCCCGACGAGGGCATTGCTCATTTTTCATTTTTCTGTCTTCTGCTTCAAAACGAAATAAACCTAATGACTCTACAGTGGCACTCGAACTAAAAAGGTGGTGGATGATGATTCTCCACCACCACGATTTAGCGATTGGGACCCCTAATCCCCAGTCGCCCTTTAAAAGGGGAGTATATAAGGTGTTTCTCCCTTCATCGCATGCCTTTGTGGTGTAGTAGTCAGCACGCTCGACGCGTATTCGAGAGGTCCATGGTTTGATCTCGGCGAGGGCATTGCTCGTTTTTCAATATCTTCTGCTTCTAAATACCTAATGTCTCTACAATACTTCCTTTACTTCGTACAAGAAAGTAAAAAAGCTATTAAGTGTATTATTTTATTTCTTCAAAATACACATGTAATAATGTGTAGCAAAAATGTATTTAAATAAATTAGAGTATAAAATGAAAAAAATCCTCATAAAAAATAATTAACAGAAAAAAAAATATTACGCAAAATAAGATTCTACTCATTTACGTTTGTGTAAAACTGGAACATCCCCGCTATCACTAAAAATGTTGTCCACATCGTCTTCTTCGTATCTTAATGAAATTTCTTCGGTGATACCTTCAGCAAAATGAGCGCGTATCTTCTTTGGTGCTTATGTTTCATAAGTTTTAAGAAAAATAATTATATTAACCCCTGCGTGCGCGTTTGACTAGGCCGTTATAATTCTCTGTAAGAAGATGTCAAGAATTTCAGTTGACGTAGAAACTCTCAACCGGCGTTCTTTATTAGGGTCATGTTTGACAAAATAATTACCCAATTTTCTGGCCAATTTCAGAAGTTCCTCTATTAAACCTTCATTTAGAAAGGGATCACTTTCTTCATTATCACTACGTTCTGTGGGATTAAGGAAAATTTATAATAATTCATCTGTGCTCAGGGCTTTATCGACTACGTGGACAGATCGACCAAACAGTTCGGCTTTGTCAATTATGAAGGTCTTCAAATGATAAATCACAGAATCGTTTTCCACCATCTCTGTTCATGTCATTGCAATAATACTGGGTAATTCGGTCGTATTAGGCGTGATGAAATTTTTTGCATTTTACCTGGCAGAGGCCGAACGCTTTCCAGCACGCATTCAAAGTGGTTGGTTTAATCCAGTTAACTTGATTAGGATAAAACCATGATTGAGGGTTTCTTTCACACAAAAATGATTGTTGCTGTTTCATCATTCAGTTTATCCCAAAATAGGTTGGAATATTCGTTTTATGTAGTATGATTGAACGTCGCAATGACGGAAGGTAGTTTACATTTTATAGAATAAATAATACGACTACGGAACAAATGATAAGATTCTGACAATTAATTCTTTTGCATAAAAGGCATAATTCTTGCTGGGATTTACTTCTATCTGATAGCCTTGATTCTTGGTTAGCGTTCGAATTTTCCATGAAAGTAAACTTGCTCTTAGCATCGTCATGCCAGTTTTGTACAACACCTTTTGGAACCTTTTCCAAAGTTTGGAATCTTTTCTATTCTCCGATGCCGTTTTCCTATGGTTCGTTTTAATAAACTAAAAGCGCAGAAGATCATAGGAGAAACGTTAGTTATTTTTGCAAGTATTTCATTAAATGGGACACAGTTTATTTCTGTTTCAGATTATTTTTTTATTAAATAAGCGGCAGTTGACTTACATGAGTGACTAGAAGTTTCGTCCATGTAAATTTCAACTTTATTGATATCCTTTCCCTATAAGGCTATACTTTTCCCTATAAGGCTATACAGGTACAATTTTGACTCCTTAGCCTCGATGAATTTCATGGGCCTGCTCTGATTTAGAACAAGCGAAATTAGTCATAAGAACTTTTCTTCTTTAAAAATTGGTCCCAAAATATTCTGATGATAGCCCAGTAAATTAAGTTTAGCCTTGCTTGAAATGTTTTAACCCAAAGGGTCAATTTTCCCAGAAGGGCTATTAATTTCGTTTTGGCACTTTGCGTCGTCAACTATAAAACGGCGTTTCACTTTTCAGATTGTTGCCACCAAATATTAGAGACCTGCATTATATTTAAAGAAATTAAGTAATGAGTACGCTGCATGAATGTGCTTATGTTTCTCGCATTTGTTTTATTATGTATTTCACATTTCGTAAAAATTTAACGAATTTTTGATTAGCAAACTCAACGACTTCAAAGCGAGCAGTGGCAACATTGTATGAAAAAAAAAGCATTTTTATTTGCAGTGTGTTAGACTCTCTATCGAAAACAAGGAGGTCGTAATAGATAGAGTAAAGATGACGTCACAGAAAGGAAGCCAAGAAAATGTCAGCAACATGACATCATGACTTATCATGGTTGCCATACAGCGTACGAATAAGACTACAAAACGTATTGTTAAATAAAATTACACTGGCTTTGTGAGCAAATATCAAAATCCGAAGGCTTAGAAATATATTTTTAGGCATAATATGCATAAAACACTGTTGAAACGACCACTGATGTTCTAGGTTTTACTATGTCGTGTAGTTACCATTTGCACATTTTATGTACCAAGATTTTTTTCAATTTGAAACAGTCATTTGCAGTCCTTGTGATTTTTCTATGTATCAAGTAGAACATCATTTATGTTAAATGTTAATATTAGAATGAGAAACTTATAAACATTCAATGTGAAAGCTAACATGTTGTATAAAGCTAACAACTCTGCTAAGAATGTGAACAAAACCAACCAGAGGCTCCCCTATGGCAGCCGCCGTGATAACTCGTGTCGTCATGTTATGACGTTTCATTGCTTCATTTTCATTGCACGGGCCATACGGAGGAGGCTTACTCATTTATTCTAACCACCTTGATCGCAAATTCTAAAGATATGTGTTGCTTTTAAATATTTTGTGTCTTTTCTGTTGAATCGAGTTTTATATTGCGTAAGCTCCAAGAACGTGATATTTAATAAATACAGTGAGCACAAAAAAGTTAATATTAAAAAGATAAGAAAAGTTTTATAAAGCCATCTTAGTAAGGAAATTGAACATTGATATGATAAACCGAGAAAAGACTGGGGTGACCGCAGAGGAATATATGCCAAGACTTAATGCTGTGTCGGAAATTTTAAGCGCATACTGTTATGTCCCTTTTCAATTTTTTTAATTTTGCTGCAGAATTTTATGTGGCATAAGTGCGAAGAAAAAGAAGCTTAATAATAAAGCTAAAACTAAAAAGACAAAAAAAGTTAGTAGAAGGGGACTGGTAGAATGCGAGCTTAACAAACCCTTTAGGATTCCCCTTAAAATCCGATTTTTTTCAGTTATTATTATTTCAGATATATTATTTGTAGGTAAATTATTTATAAGTATTTATTAGTATTAATAAATATAATTTATTATATAAGTATTTATTTTAGCGTATTTTTTATTATCAGTAGGAAATATGTTACTTATTATCATCATAAGCCTCATCAGTGGCTGAGTAATAAAGACTGTTGAATATTGGGCCCGACCTGGATTCGCTCTCAGGCAAACGGGTTGGCTGGGTAGTTGGTTTTCCCATGTCTGATGTGAATACGAACTAATTTCACTTAAAAATCCTCCACGAAGGCATCGCTTCCCTTAGGCAAATGGCTGTCGTGTGGTGTCCCATATTATTTTTGCAGGTATATTTAGTGTAAGAAAATATTTCCAGAACATATTATATTCAAAGGAAAGTATGTATTTAACAGAATTAGTTTAACGTATTCAAAGTTTATGAGACACTAGTTTAAAACAGCCTTGCTACATCGAGAATTTGCAAGTTTTATTTCATAGATCAGTGCAATGAAAACTACAGACATAAAATAATACGTGCAAGCAATAAACAAATAGTTTACTTTACCATGTATTAAATATCGAATATGATGCTGAAAAGTCATGTAAAATTAAGCGATGTGTTTCTTTCTTTAGTAAAAAGTTTCTGTACTATATAAATTCAAAATGCAAACAGCATTCTGATTTTGTTTCGAACTCATTCACCTTGTTCAAAGAAAACAGGATACCCAACAAGCTTTCCGAAAACCTCTGCATATACTCTTTTCATTAATTTTATTATTTACTTGATATGCATCTAAAAATTTTCCCATTTTGTTTTTCTTTTTTCTTTACTGACAATCACTTTTTTATAGAGCTGCTCGTCCGCCGAATCTCATTTTTGGCGCACGCGCAGAAGATTGAGGACAAGCGAAAAAAGCGAAGCAAACGATGAGAAGAAACCGAACTTGATTTGCGCTTTTTAAACGCACGCAGGCAGATCACGCTTTAAGGTGAGTGCCTAACTGTACCATCGGCATAACTTAGTGGATGATATACAAAACCCACGCAAGAATATCGCTCATTTTCCCTGGCAATTTGGGATTCTTTTATCGGACTACGCATTGAAGGGAAATCTATTTAGAAGGTAAGATCCTTTTTTGATAACCGAATGCGCTTTTCTGTCAATTCTTAACATTTTTTATTTCAATAATTTAAATTTACCGCTTTATTCAGGAACTTTTTTATGACTCAGCCAAAAGAAGAATTAATATGCTATAATTTTTGTTCATAAGTGTACACTGCATCAATACCAATATGGAAAAGAAAACAAAAATTTTAAAATTCATTTATAAAATATATGAATTTATTATTAGCCGAAAGGGGCGTTAGACACAAACGGCTATTAGTCTCGAAGCGGCATTTGCATTGTTTCACTTTCTGTGTTGATTCAGTTTCCAAACTGTTGCCACCAAATAGTATCGTCATGTATTATATTTAAAGAAACTAAATTGTGAAGAATCTGCATGAATGTTTCTCGCATTGTGAAAAAACAACGGTACCTAGAGTCATCAAATTTTGAATAACGTAGGCCAACCAAACATGGGCACTTTGAAAACCGCATTTCGAATCTGTTTTATCATCTATTTCAATTTTGTAAAACTTGAGTGAAATTTTAATTAACAAATTCAACGATTTCAAAGCTAACAATGGCACTACTGTACAAAAAAATCGTTTTTATGCCCAACGCGCGAGACTATGCATCGGAAATTCTAAAGATATGCTATTTTTAAATATTTTGTGATATTGCTGCTGAATTGAATTTTATATGGTTTAAATGCGAAGAATATGATATGAAATAAATAAAGGTGCCACACAAAAAGTGAAAGAAAAACCCCTTTTGAGCGTCATATGAAATCTGAAAATTTTTTTGTTACTATAATAAAAGATTCTGAACATTTTCTGGCTTTTAATTATTAATGATTTAGAAAATTGTAGATTTACAGACTATAAATTTAAGGCTGCAGAAATAACCCATGTGAAAGTAACCATATGGAATGTAGATAAGCAAGTTTTAAAACTTTTGCTAAACATAACATTTAATATTTAAAAAAATGTGTTAAATTTCATAGCAAAATTTTCGCAGAAAATATATTCATTGATATTCTACTCTAAGAAAATAAAACTGTATAATTTCTATTAAGTAATGTGCCAGCAATAATTTGCCAGAACTATTAATTTTTTTGGTTTACACTTAATATTCCATTTCTAGTTTTTATATACTTGACTACATTCTGTTAATGCAGTTTTTAAATGTTTAAAATATACGAAGTTAAGCACATAATATTTCTCATATCTGCTTCAGGTTCTGCGCAAATAATACATAATTATTATTGCACATAGACATATAAGTATTATAATACAACAATCGTGGCCATATAACTGTTTAATTATTAATTTTTCATGCTCATTCTCATAATAAATCCTCGGGGCTTCTATTAGCTACTAGATAGGTGTGAACTTTCGCAGACGTTCTTCGTTATTCCTCTTTTTAAAAGTAAGAATATTGGCAAAGCCATGAAATCTTTAAAATAAAAAACCTCTTTCCCAATAATTTTCTCTAGCCAAAGACCATAAGTACTATAAGTTATATCAACATTACATTTGTTTATGTAGAAATACAGTAATAAGATGAAAATCTTACTTTTGACTTTAGAAAATATGACAAAATAACTGGAACAGAAAAAGAAATTCATGAGTTCTGGTCATAAACAAAAACAGAGGAAAGGGCGAATAATTGAAATGCTAAACTTATTTGTATTCCATAACGATTTTCAGGTTAATAGTATGCACCAAAAAAATCATTTAAAGCTGTGACTTTTATTGCTTGGAAAATAAAACTATTCAATCTTTAAAAAGTATTTTAATTTAAATGAAAAACTAGCATACATAGAGGTTAACGAAGCCTTAGAGAGAACAAAAGAAACACGGGAGAAATTTAAACAAAGTTCATTATTAAAGAATAAGGATTATTGAAATACTCAGCCAAAGACTGTTTAGAGCCCGAAGTATTTCTAACTGTCTGATTTATGTTGGTTTTATCGAGTTTTTAACACATTTGTCTTTTTATGCAACATGAATAGTTTTCTTTTTGGCAGTCTTTCTATTAGCTATGGTTTATTAGTTACATTTCCGATGACTATGATGATTCATGATTTCATGCATATGGAGTGAAAATATGAAACATTATTAGGGATCCAGAGACATTTTGCTTTTTCGTGCCTTGCATTCGCTGATAAATTTTCGTCATGGCATGTTAATTAAAAAAAGCAGTGTCAGTTCCTGGTGAAATGATAAATGGAGTTGATTAGTTTGAATTACAGTTTGACGAGACATTCTGTTCTGCAAGTGTTAATTATATTTATTAATTAGGTTAATTATGAAAATGATACTTAAAAATCACTGGTTATGGAAATTTAGCTCTTGATAAATTGCCTTGAACTAGATAAATTGTTATTTATACATTGAACGTCAACTTAGACAAATTGCTGTCATCCTCTTCGGCTTCTCAGAAATCCTGAATCTATATAATTTTGTTAAGAATTTTAAAGCTTTCAGATTTTATGTTAGGCCTAAAGGGGCGTTTTTTTTCCATTTACACATACATACACATTTTGAGAGCATTTGGGCTAAAATATTTGGAAATAGCATATCTTTAGAATTTCCAATAGACAGTCTCGCGTAGTATGTTGCCACTGCTGGCGTTTAAATCGTTGAGTTGCAATCAAAAATTCGATAAAGTTTAAAAGATATGAAAGAGATAATAAAATAAATTCGAAATTCAAGATTCGGGCTTCCAAGTGCACATATTCGGGTGAAGGACTAAGTTATTCAAAATTTGATAGCTCTAGGTATCGTTGTTTTTTCACAGTGAGAGAAACATACATACATTCATGCAGATTCTTCATTATTTAATTTCTCTAAATATAATACAGGAAGATAATAATTGGTGATTAGACGCCAGACGTTTGAAAAAATTACCTCAGTTTGCTTTTCATGTGCTTTTAAAATTTTCGTTGAGACGTTACTATGAATGGGAATGGTCTCAATGACATTTAAGTATAAACTTATGATAAAGTACAAAACATTGATGTTTATATTTTTTATTTGAAATTATAAGCCTCCCTTTTAAAAAATCAACCACCTTCTTCTAGACACTGTTTAATTATGATTATTAAACTTTAAGTACTTTAATGAAGTACGTGATGTATAGTATTAAAACAATAATTATCAAATGAGCAAAAATTAAAAGAAAATTTTCATTTGCTGCTGCATACGCTTTAATATTGTGTCAAATTCTTTTATTAATTTTTCTTACAATTTTACAACATTCGGAGATCACTAAGTAACGCTTTATAAAGACCAAAACCAATGTTACGAACAGAGCTCTCCGCATTTCTTTCTAGAGTGTGAAATTCTGCTACGTAAAACTGTAAAGAGAACAATGAAAATCAATCTAATATTCCATTAAGATAACATGAACGCAATTATCCTATTATTTGGACTCAATACTCTCACAGTTGCTGCAGGAAAGCTATTATTCACAATTCGCGCTGCCGGCGATCGTCGAGAAAGCATTATAATGACGATGTATGCTCTACTCTTTTTATTGCTTTCTATCATTCTTAGTAGTTACTCCTTTTTTTTAGCCTGTAGAAAATTTCTTCCGTATTTTCTACCCTGAATCACCTTGTTGTAAATGAATGTAACTTCTATCGTCTTCAGAGTAAAGATTTTTGAAGCTTAAGAGGGTTTTTTAAGTTTAAATTAGTGATCATTTCTTTCAATAATGGATTTAATGCTTTCCTCAAAGTTTAAAATGCGTTGAAAATGTAAAATATTTAAATATTAATGTTATAAATCCAAATTTTTCGTCTAATTTACGGATTCCTTTTACGTTTTTGATTCCACTAGCTCACATGACACTGCCTTTAAATGATGATTGCAGGTGCAGAGACATACTACCATGCTATATTAAGCGAACTGATTTAAGTCACGCAAACCAGTAATTAAAAGTACTAATATGAAACGAGAGGTAGAAAGGAGACGTTTGTTTTTAATTTCGTATACGTACTATTGTAATCGCAAAAGATTTCTGGGGTCATATTTCAACTAAAATACCCATTTTGATTGCTCTCAAATCCATCTGAACGATGTTTTTGAGTGACATCTGTACGTACGGACAGAATAAAGGACTCAAGGACTTTTTCCCCAAAACGGATTGTTAAATGGATTTAAAATGGATTTAGAAGAGATTTGTTTTCATGACGTATGTATGCACGTACTTATGTATATATATCTCTTATAACACAAAAACCAGTAGCCTAAAAATATTGAAATTTTGTAAATGGGACTGCTATAACATGTTGTTGTGCACCTCCCTTTTTTGTTGCCATCGGCCTCACCAAAGGTGTGTATATATATATATATATTTGTAAAGAAGAAGAAGTTTTAAACAGCTATTGCTTAATTGTACATTTGATACTGTAATTCAAGAGTAAAATATTACAATATGCTAAAATATTAATACAAAACTAAAAAAGTAAAAGAAACCGAAAAATAAAACGTGAAAAACTATAAAAACTGCAAAGGAAGAGAAAAAAAATTTTATCAGATTAAAAAGTAAAACTATTAAAAAAAATTCATGTAAAAAACCACAGTGTCAAATGTACTTTTAAGCAATAGCTATTTAAAACTTCCTCTTCTTTACAAATATTTTCAAATTGTGTAGCTCAATGCGCAAAATTCTTGACCGCATAGGTAACTCTTGTTCAAGTACTACTTTCTACTCTTGTATTATATATATATACACATTGTATTACCCGGCTCGGTGAGCTCATACAGTTAATCATCTTATTTTTTCTAATATTTTTTGTACTATATTTTTTATGAAAAATTATCCACAAAAAATTGTGTAAGAAATTAATTAATGTGTAACCATTATTAGTTGATTACGCAAGCTTAAAATTTTATTAGCTGCTATAAGTAACATTAATGTTTATTCATTTACAATTAATGTGAATGCTCAAATTTCCTTCTAACGTTTTCTTCTTCCTTCACTTCTTGTCCCTTCAATATTTCAGCAAAAAATTATTAGTTAACTCAAAAATATGAAATATAAAAATAAAAAATAATCCTCATACCTTCTTCCTGTCACTAATCATCATGAAAATACGCATTTAAAACTTTTATAACCTGAAAAACTCATGTCTTATCATTGTTATGCGATAATTTGTAACTGCTTTTTTTTTACCACGATTGTTTCGACTACTGTATTTTGTGCCATACAATTGAGATGTTTTCCCCTTGCTTTCTCTTCTCCTACGATGATTTGTACGACGACGTTTTGCATTTGCGTTGTTCTTTCTTTGTCAGCGATGTTTTCGCCTGTAACCTGTGAAGCAATAGTTTCAATTCTAGCTTTTCTCCTTTAATCACAATATTAAAAAAATCAACTTTAGATTTCTTTCTTGTCATACCAAACCATAAATTTAAAAAACGGAGAGGTACAAGATTCATTTTTTTCATCAATCTGAAAACGTGGAAGTTCTAATACTTAGTTCTAATGCTTTGTAAACAAAATACTTAGCTCTTTTAGGAGGAAGCAAACGAAATAATGATTTAAAAGATGCGACTTACAGACATAGAAAAATAATAATAATTAAAAAAAATCTGACAGCTTTCACTCCCCGAGGGGCGTTTTTTTAAAGTTTTGTGTCTTACCTTTATTTATTAAATATCATGTTCTTCGCACTTAAACCGTAAAATTTAATTCAACAAGAATATCGTAAAATAATTTTAAATTAGCGTATCTTTAGAATTTCAATACGCAGTCTCACGCGCTGGCGATAAAAATGTTTTTTCGTACAACGTTTTCATTGCTCGCTTCGAAATCCTTGAGCTTTTTAATCAAAAATTCGTTAAAGTGTTACAAAATATGAAATCGATAATAAAACAAATTTCAAATTTGGGTTTCCAGATGCCCGTATTCGGGTGAAAACGTTCAATATTCAAAATTTGATGGGTATAGGTACCGTTGTTTTATCACAATGCGAGAACCATATGTACCATTATGCAGATTCTTCATTATTTAATTTCTTTAAATATAATACAGGGCGATAATATTTGGTGGCAACAATTTGAAAGCTGAAGCAATGCTTTTAGTGAACCCACGCAAAATGCCCAAACGAAATTGATAGTCCTTCTTGGCAAACTGCCCCTTTGGAATGAAGAAAAAACTTCTTCCGTTTTAGTTTTCTTCGCAGTTCAGTTTTAAGTGAGTGAATTTTTATAATCTGTAGAACACAATTTTGAAGCCTGTTGTAGTGAATAATATTTAAAACAAATAATTCTTTTATTTATTTTTTTACGGAAACGCGAGCGAAAATGCAAATGAAGATAAGTGACCTTATCTAAGAAATTATATTTGTATTTAAACTAGCCGTTTACATTTTCTATACTTAAAACTTACAGATTTAGAAATTCTGAAATTATTATTTAGGGCTAAATAAAGTGCTTCTTATACAAACTATAAAAAACACTTTGTTTCTTAACAGATAAGAAGATACAGCTGATGCCGAACTGCCTGTGGTCATAGATTTAGAGTTTAAACGAGCAGGTCAATTTTTTTAGCTTCCTTGTTATATGTGGAACGGGAAAAAAGACTCTGACAAGAGAAAGTGACAAAAGATAAAAACCAGTTGAATAGTTCAATGGGACATTTTGCCTTTTTCCTCAACTTTGTCCGTAGAACCAGGACGTTTAGTTAGCGTAATATTTGAAAGAGAAATGATGATAAGAATTTGTGAAACATCTTTTAATTTTCTTTCTAGTCGTAAAAGCTGGACCACAAATTCTTGCTTTGTTTTCTTGGCCTAAATTATAAAATAATTCCCTGTTTGGCTGAGGCATTCTTTCTGGTAAGAAAGATAGTACTTTACTAAGGTAAAGAACGACTCTGCGCCAAATGCGTAATATAGGAAGTCGCAAATATCTTTTATTAATTATAATAACTTAATTTAATATATTTTAAGTTATATCAGTGTGATATATTTTTTAAAAAAGAAAATAAGCAGTAAGGTTTTTAAGAAATGTTTTTATTGCTTTTTAATTGCTCAGTTTATTAAGCAATTTCGAATCAATTAAATTCGAATGATCAAATATTTTTACGTTTCGCCGAATGGCAACTCTTTAAGAACTGGTTACGAATGAGGCGAATGAGGCGCAATAAAAATGTCTGATGTTTTGCGCAGTGGCAAAACTTGCTTATGCTAATAGATAGTGTGCTATATAACTTAATGTAATTGTCTAAAACTGTTTGAACAAATTTTTTTCGATGATGTTAGGAAAGGATTTTATTAATGACGCTAGAGATATCCTTAGTAATTTCTAACGTCAGCAAAAGTCCTTACGAAGCTTTTTTTATTTTAAAATTTTTTTACTAAAAGCTTTGAGTATAATCCTATCAATTTTAAATGATGTTAAACCATCGAGGTAAATCTGTTCAAATATGAAAATTTTAATAATCATAATTTTCATCGTTTAAATTTATAGATGGATGTCTTGCTGTCCAGCTTAATGACTACTTAGTCTAGAAACTTAATGACTTAGTCTCGAAACAGAATTTTACATCGTTCGTTATAAACGGCGACTCACTTTTCAAATTGTTGTCACCAAATATTATCGCCTATTATTATGTTTAAAGAAATTAAATAATGAAGAACCTGTATGTCTGTATGTATGTTCCTCGCATTGGGAAAAAACGGTGGTACATAGAGCCGTCAAATAATACGTTTTGAATAACTTAGTCCTCCCCCCCCGAACATGTGCATTTGGAAGTCGAAATTTTGAATTTCGAATTTTATATTTCATATCTTAATAAATTTTTGACTTACAAACTAAGTTATTTGAATCGATTTGAGCAACACTGTACAGAATAAAACATTTTAATCTCTAGCGCACGAGACTGTCTATCAAAAATTCTTAAGACACGCTGCTTTTGAATATTTTGTGATTTTGCTGTTGAATTGAATTTCATGTGGCGTAAGTGCGAAGAAAGTGATCTTTAACAAATAAAGGTAACACACACAACGTTAATAATTAGAAGACCAATAAAAGTTTCTGTAAGCCATCTTTCTAAGAAAACTGAATATTGATATGATATCAACTGAGAAAAGGTTGAAAAAAATAGAAAATGTATGCCAACACTTAACACTGCATGTGGAATTCTAAACATATGCCGCTATGCTACTTTTAAAATTTCTGTAATTTTGCTGTTGAATTTTATATCCTTAAGTGCAAAGAAAATGGTGTTTAATAATGCTAATTTAATTTAATAAGCCAATTTAATTTAATAAGCTAAAATGTTAGAAAGAAATGGATTAGTAGGAGTGAGTTTAATAGCAGACTGATAGACTGCGAGCTCAGCCGTCACCGTCGAGATAGATAAGGCCTGCGCGCTGAGTTACTACGTCACTGCTAGTGGACTGGTCTTCGCGCAGTTTAGCTTCCTTCCTAAACACCGTTTTCTTAAATCTATTCTATGAAACTGGCATCTCATACTATACATTCAGTCTAAAACAAAATTACAAGCGGCTATATAATGTTTTACAAAGCTTATACGACTATGAAATATTTTCATTTTTCTTTTGCTGTTATTTATTTTCAAGATAAAAGTATTTGAGAAAGGTGTGGTGCTGCTAAAAGGAAATCATTTTTTTGAAGGAAAAATTGGTTTTAAAATTGAAGTAACAAAATTTTTACTTTTCGGTACTGTCTTTGTGTCTCTTTCGCTGATTCTCACCCTGCATCAAATTTTTTGTTTTACCTACTACTTTAACAAAATGTTTGATAGTGGGAACACATATTTTTCCTTCCATAATTATTGCATATTTTTATTATGCATATCATATTGATGTAACAGGATTATCAAACATCAAACGAATGAAAGAGGCTGCTTAATATTTAGACTAACATTTAAATGTTTTATATCAGTCAGAAATTTAACTTACCTTACCTTTTAAACAAACTGATTACATGATACTAACAAGTATAAAATTGAACAGAATCTAAATTAGCTAAATATATGCATTTAAGTTTCGCCATCATAAAACGATCTTTAATGATTTTCAAAAAGCATTGATATTTAAATTTAAGAACAGTGCACTCTGTTATGAATCAAATTTACTCAATGTTTGATATTCTACATATTATACGTATGTAATGAAATAAATGTTATACTTTTAACTACTCAGGACAGTTACTGCATATCAAATTAAAGTTTCAAATTAAAATAATTAATCACTAATTTTGCTGACAATTTTTATATTACTAGTCTTAGTAACTGTTACAAGGAATGATTCTTTTAATTGACAAAAGTAAACATAAATTTATCCCTTAAATCATAAGGAATAAAAAAAATACAAATTATAAAAACCAACAAAAGTTTACAAATATATGCAATAAAATAACTGATGTTTTTGAATGCAATGAAATACTTTCTAAAATATAAATACTTTATTTTAAATATTTGCTTTCTGTAGTGTTTGCAGTTTTCTTTTTAAACAGGGTTTTCTATAGTTATATATATATATATATTTACAACGGTAGTTCTTCAGTAAAATATTTACGCACACCCACAAAATTTGTTATGACACGATGTTCAGCAGTATATCAATTGAATTGAATAATTCTAGCCTATTTATAATAGAAAATGCAAGAGTCACCACAAAATTCCTTTGATTTTGAATTTTTAAAAATCCACTTTCGTATTTCTCGGAAAGAAGTTTTTGAACTGCTATATAACAATGCACAATAATATTTATAATATCTGGGTGAGGATACTTTAAATATCCTCTATGCATGCTTGAAAATAAGCGATATGCATCTTCGCATATCAGAGCTTTATCAACTGAAAACTGCTTCCGTTTATTGCACATGGCCTAAAACAAAATCCTCCAAGGTATGTTAAGATTGGTAAAACACTTTCGATGTCTGAAATATACTCATTAATTACATAAATATCCAGTAATTAATCTTTTTGCATGAAGACACAGCATTCAACTCATCAATAGTAATTTGACAGAAGTTGCAGATCTCAATGAAAAAGTGTTTTGTAATCTGAATTTGGACTCGCATTCAAAGTATTTGCCTCACTGAGACATGATATTGCGATCCGGCTAAAAATCTATACTTTCTGAATCTCTCTTCTAAAGAATAAGTTTGTGTTTTACCACAGAGCAAATATTTCATTTTCAGTTCTTCGATACAATACTGCTTCATTTCCAACAAAGTAAGTTGTGTGAGTAAGATCATGATGAGTTTCTTTCGTAAAATTCCCTGTAGTGAACCCCAAACCTTTATAAACAACCAGCCAATTCAAAAATTTACATTGGAACTTCAAATTTTCATCGTCAAACAAATTAATTAATGGGTTCATATTTTCATTTCTCAGTCGTATTCCTTTATTTGGACTTTTCATAATATCCTTTGCATCCAGGAACAACACAACGTCAAGGCATAATGATGATAACACGGAAATATGGAGAAACAAAAATCTATCACTAAGCAGTTAACTTGAAAAACCAATGAATAATGCAGAAATGTTATAAAACTAATGAAATCTATGGATTAAAAAAAAGAGTGTGAAGTATGTCTAGCAGCGTTAAGAGATAGAAAGCTACTGATATGTGGGGTGGACCAGGAATGCGGAGGAAGTTTCGGGGAGTGTCATTGTGTAAGTTACTGATGAGGGTCCCTTAACCGTGACGTCACAAGCTAGTTTCGATTCAGAGCGCAGGCCTTATCTATCTCGATGGTGACGGCTCAGCGAGGGTGTAAAAAAACTTAACAAACCCTTTTGGGTGACCGTTAAAATCTGAACTCTTTCAAACTTTTTGTTTTACTTATTTATTTATCAGCCCAAAGTGGCAATTTCCCAGAAGGGCTATTAAGTTTGTTTTGACATTTTGCGTTGGATCACTATAAAAGTCTGAATCGCTTTTCAAATTTTTTTTGCCACCAAATATTACAGCCCTGCATTATATTAAAAAAAATTAAGTAATGAAAAATATGCGTGAATGTGTGTCTGTTTCCTGCACTTTGAAAAAACAGTGGTACTTAGAGAGATCGAATTTTGAATAACGTAATGAGAATCTGGAAGCCCAAATTTGGAATATGTTTTATTATCTATTTCATATTTGCAAAACTTTAACGAATTTTTGATTAACATACTCAAGGATTTCAAAGCATTCCATTAATATTAACATCGCGCGCATCTTCAAGCACGGATATTTTATGCGCGGTGTTTCTTTACATTTCTTACTGGTATTATGTTGATAGCGTAGCAACGCAAAGACGTTACAATGTCTAACGGTATTTGGCGTCGAATGACTTTGGACGTCTGTATCACTTTTCAAATCCCGTTTTGAATTTCCCCCGGGCATTCCCTTTGGGCATAATATAAAATGTGAAAGATTTCAGATACTTTATTTATTTATATTTTTCTTAATTTATTTTCGTATGCAATGACGACCCTTATTTTTAAAACCCTTAAGTAATTTACCAAGATAATTTTTTTTTGGATCTTGGTATATTACTTAAAAAGATTTTATACCAAAATTAATTACTCCACCTAATTTTTTACCTCAAAAGAACTATTTACAGATCTCAGTGAAATGCTCGTTAAGATCTGAATTTAGAATGGTAAAAGATTTATAATGCATTATGCAATATTCCCATTGGATTAGTATTGAGCTTCTGTATGTTCGTAACCCTTTCTTATGAATTTGTATTTGTTTAAAGAATTCTTTTCTGCTTGGCATTGAATGCCGATTTTTATACGTGTTTTTTATCATTGTTGATTAGAATTACAATTAAGACCTCAACTAATGACCTTCCACCAAGGAATCATTTTTTAAAAATACAATGCTGTGCCATCTAAAACAATTGATTGTTTTAGATATTTTGTTCTCATATCATGAATATATTTTTCCGCAAGCAGCCTCGAAGTATTTCCTTGACTAGGGGCAATAAAAATATCAAAGGCCTGGTCAAAAACTCGTCCGTCAGAAAAGAGAAGTAAGAGGCGAAATTCCATGGGTGTGTCATGGTAAGTATGCTGACGGAATGCCAGCATAGGAATGGTATGTAGTGATGCGGAACTAAATGTCAACCCCCCTTCCATCATTTCTTCCTAGTTACCCACATAATATTAAACAAATGAGAAAAGAGAAATGCCTTCAAGGTGATCATTGGCCATCGCTGTTATACTTTTATATCGAATCGTTGTTTTTCCCGGTGGGAAAAAAAGACCGATCGGAATGACACAGATATCGACAGCATGTTAAACAATTCGGTTGTTGACCTTATAAAAGAAGTCTGATTTTGTAGATATATGATAATTTCTATTTCGAAGGCGTTTATTAGAAATATATTAATAGAAAAAAAAATACTCTAAAATCCAGTTTGCAGTTTTTCAAATTCCATTTCATAACTTTTAGCTGAAATAAACTTGCATCTTTCCTGTGTGAAACGTGAGATCAAAAATTTCAAATAAATGTCTTATCAATAAGAAATATTTCTTTGTATATTTATATTATGTGTAAATTAAAACACTATATTCAGCTTAGTACATAAGTAAATTACACTAAAGGAATGACAAGCGGTATAGTGGTTAGCGTCGCTGACTGCCGTGCCGAAGGGCCCGGGTTCGAATCCCGGAGAAGGCTTGGATACTTGTAAATGTATAGTGTCCGTGAGGCATGAGGGCACTCTAATTATGCGGCGAGCCGAAAGTCCTCTGGAGAGGTTGATGGTAGGGAAGAGTGATGGGAAATCCTCAGACCTGTCTTCCCTAGGTGCTCTCCATCAAAATTGGAAGCGGAAATTGAATCGCACCTGTCAGGTGCTTAAGGCTATTGCCAACGGCAAGCGTAAAAACTTGTGCTCCTTGCCACGAGTATTTTCGTGGGCTGACTATAAGCTCAGACAAGTGAGCATTAGCAACAACAACAGCAATACTAAAGTTGTCAATGTTTTATAAATATTCTCAGTTAAACACGTTTAATATATCAAGCTGATATATCATTAGAAAAGAAAATAAATGTAACTATTATTAAAAGTACATATATTACATATAAGTTAATTAGTTTTTACACAGCTTACACTTTGAAAAAAAATAGTAAAATAAAAATCTTCTGTCGCAAGATTGACAACAGCCTTTGAATTTTCAGTTTGCCAAAAAAGATAAAATTCTCTTGTCACAAATTTAGAAGCAGCTGTTAAAAAATAGCAATTTATAAGGCCACGTAGCGGGTTAATGCTGCAGTAGCGTAACGCAACGTAAAAGGACGAAAAAAGGAAAAAATTATGTTACATACGTTAATAACATTCGGACAAATTGAAGTCGAGCACTTTGCAATAACAGCTAATTTATGATAAGTTCTTGTATTTTTACTATTTTTTCAAAAGCTATTATTTTGCACGGTGTACACAAGTGTTATATTCTTGATTAATACATGGCATGTATTTTGTAACTCCCTATACAATGCTGTGAAAAACAATATTAAAACGTGGTGCTCCGAGTTAGTAACGCCCTGCTATAAATTTAGAAATTCGTAGAACTGCTACCTAAGAATTAGTTATTGGAGTATAATTAATTATATGGCTTTTTGCTTTTGTTTTCAAGTTCTCTTGTTAATTGTTCCATGCAGTTTGTACTGTTCTATAGTACCGTAATTATCAACTCCTAGGATCGTAAAGACAGGTTGACGACCTTCCGTGTAGAGTAACCGTAACTGAGATGAGGGTTTAATATATATGTATAACTCTTCTATTAACACGTCGGTATTACTATTACACAAAACTACACAAAATGATAACAATAACATAAGCTTGTACGGTTCAGTTTAATTTTCTAATTCATTATTTTGAAGTTAAATGATTTCAATTCATTTCATTTCCCTGCCAGAGTGCAAATTTCCAACACGTGCAATATTAAAATTAGGTAGAAAGAAGGACATATTTAAAGGAAAGTTTTGGAAGGGAAAATCAGAGCATGCTCTGCCTGCTTGAAGGCCACGTTGCTAATTTTAATTCTTTAGCTATTAGAATTCTTCGGCGTTGAGTTATTCTTGTCATTAGGCTTGTTTACCTTGACGTAGGTCATCTTGTGCGATTTTTAAACCGTGAAGCCGTTAGGCTATACATAAACTGCTTTAATTTTAAGTTTATCCATTACCTTTTGATTTAAGCCAAAAATGTTGGCTTTTGTAAGCTCTCTTCGGTGCCGACTGTTAAATTTTATTTGAGTTAATAAAGGGTTCTGTACAGCCTTCTTCTGATTTTGTACTACTTTAAAAGACTTAGCGATAATTTATTAAACAGTCTTTCACGTCACGTACATTTTATGTTAGTGAAGAATGCACGACGTTACAAGCTCTGCTACTTGCAGTCTCAGTGTCTTCGCTACTTTCAGGAAAATGCAGAACAAAAATACCAGTCAGTCTATAATATTAAATACACAAGTTATTCACACATTTATTAGACGATTTTGTTTTGTCATAAAAAAGCCCTATGCTTGAAAATTTATTTTTGACTGCAACTATATTTTTCAAAGAATAAATTATCGTCTGCTTGTTGACAGTTTTTGCTGATGTAAAATGGCACTTTTAAAGAAGCAGTGGATCGAAAGCTATGTTTGTGCTCTTTCTGAAGATAACTATTCTCATCCAGTTTTAAAAAAACTCTGTGAAAGCCATGGTGTTTCGATATCTAAAGCTACGACAGATAATGTTGTAAACAAAAAAGTTTAAAAACGTCTAAGTTTGGCTTCAAGTGGAAATATTGTTCCAAACACATAACCAAGGAAAAACCGGGATGTTTCGAATGTTGCAAAGGTGTTAAAAGAAAATCCTTCAAGTAAAAGGAATCCAAGTTGCAAAATCATTAAAATGCTCAGCGTCAACTGTGACCGAAGTGATTAATGTTAATTTGAATTTTAAAAAGGCGAAGAAACATTATGTGCATCATCTTTCTCCGGGACATATCGCCGAACACAGAACGGGATGCAGAATTCTTTATGAGAGACATTTATCCGGACAAAAACGGAAAAATGTTCTCACAATAGATGAATCGTGGGAAAATTTCAATGGCTGCAACAAAAGAGATCCATTTATTATCATCAAAGAGAAGAAAATGATCTTAAAACATGGTTCAAAGAATGTAAAGAATGTTTTTCAAAAGTACCTATGATTGTAGCTGGTTTATTATATAACTGCAAATTAAAAATAAAGATAGTAGGAAAAAATATTAAAATCAACTCCACATATTATTAGGAATATATTTTATACCCAATTTTCAGATTTGAAATATCTTCTCTTTACCCACAGTGCCATTAATAAGAAGCACTGCATTAAGATAAAGCAAGTAGCCATACGTCCAAAGCCACTGTTAATTTTGTGTAAAAATGGAACAAGAAATAAGGATCAAGGCCATACACTTCCCTCATATCCTACTAAATCTTCTGATGTATCACTCAAACATTTTTGCGCTTTTAGACTTTTAAAAAGCGTGTTGTTCAAACGTCGACCCACAACCTTACTTGATCTTTGGAATACTGTTCAAGAGGAATGGGATAAAATAAATAGAATACTTAAAACACAAATATTTTAGGTAAAATATTCCTTTAAATGCAATAAGATTCGTCTAAAAATTGTGCAAATAGCCTCTGTCGAACGTAACACTCGCCTAAATAAGCTTTTGTTTTGCATTAACTATTTCGCGAAACAACTGTGGCTAGCGAAACTAAAGCTGATAATCAACCAAGTAGTAGGAAGTTGTAACATTGTTACCTGTCAGCGACAGCTGCGAAAAGCTCTCTCTTAAATTCAAGAGTTCTGCAGTTAAAGACATTAACTGATTTGCACCTTTTTAAAAGTGGACGAAAGTGATAGCGACATGACAGCTAAAATCTAGACTTGGTCTACATAAATACAGCAGTTTTACTAAGTATTTCTAACCCGATAAATACAAATACACATAAATGCGCACATTCGTGTTCTAATCGCGGAGCTTATAAAGAGTTAAGAAACCGCCTCCCATTGTGTCTTGCAGATTAATAGTTATCTCATTTAGGGGAAATACTCGGGTTTAATTCCCGGCGAAGGCACAGTTGATTCTTCAAGATTTATTTATTTCAGAAAAAGAGGAATGAGATAACATTTGCAAAACACGAGTTACTACATTTTTAAAAATTAAGACTGTGGATTTTCTAGTTTCTCTGTAGGGTTTTAGAAATAAGAAAATAGAACATGATATCAAGAATCCTCCAGTTCCTATCTTTCTTAAAAAATGAGAAAACAATGAAGAATTACTTATTGTTATCTCACAATTAATCACTTTATAGAGAGATTCATGAAAAAACGCCTCTTTGTAGTTGATGGAACAATGAAAATCAAATCACCGAAGATGCGTGCAATTCTTCCGGAAAATAAAATGTTTCCTTGTGGCTAGCAAAACTTTTCTTCCTTTATCATCTTTCAATTTGTTCTTCTTTGTAAATGCAAATGAAATCTGATGGCATATCGTAAATGTCGATGTGTTTGCATATTACAGTCCTTTTCTGTGCGAAAGAAAATATAAGATGTTTATATTACCATTGTTAGTTTTTTATTTTTAAAATTATTATTTATTTATTGGCCAATACGGACTCGAATGATCCAGTTTAAGCTCTGAAAACTATGTAAATTCCCCTCCGGTTTCTATTTATTTTCAAATATTCAATATCTGTAGATTTTAAAGCTATCTTATCGCGTGTGTTACGAAACAATAAAATAACCCGGTCTTTGGAAATGGTTGGTGTCATCATTGTTGCTACTAAGCCCTGATAGTCATTTAGGCTTCAGTGTGTCTGTAAACGCGTCCATGCGAATAGTATACTCTTTCGTTTCAAATATTTGTTTGTTAACGCGTGGCAACGGTAAAGATGTATGTAGTATCGTTTAACTTGCATTGTTTGAACCAACACATGCGCTCTTTTTTCAGAGAGGTTGGAAAAGAAGGCTATTGTTATTTGCTTTTATGTTTATGTTTCTCTCTGTCAACTGCTATTGTAACCGACAACGTGGAACTTGTAGCTTATGAGATTAAGATGAACAGAGACTAGTAGTAAGAATTTTATCTGTCAATAAATGTTCCACATCACTAAACCAAACATTCTATCAAAGTCTTAGTCTTTTGTTTTCACTCTTTCTTTGTATTAAAGTATTTCATTGAGCGGAACTTCATATAATAATCAAGGATGGCCAATCCCGTGACGCAGCGGAATTTTAACAGTGGCACGCGAAGACTTAATGAACAATTATAAGATTTGAAAAGAATAATAAAATCCTCTGTATCAACTCCATCGATAGATACACACATAAACACGTTATAACCAATTGTCTAAATTTTAGTTTAGGTTTATTTCAGTATAGCCATGCTCTGTTATACTGTTGTTGTAGGTTTGGATCAACATATATTTGTGAATACGTTTTCCATTATGAACATAATAAAATCAAAATATCGTTCAAGATTAACTGATATGTGCCTAAAACACCTAATTTTGTTAGTATCTTCAAGAACTAATCCTACTATAGATAATTTGGTAAAAAGAACTACACATTCAAAAACTATATTAATTGAGTACTGACTGTTTAATAGTTATATTGAGTTAAATGTTTCAAATGTTTCATTTTTATTTTATACATAATCTAACTGACTGAACCTTAACAATAAAACCCTAGTTTGTACATATGTTTTATTTTTTACATTATTTTTTTAGATGTCCACTGCTCAGACTTACATAACAAAACGTTCTATTTGCGTAAAAATCTCGTACTATAAATAAAATTTTATTCACCTACATATTTTTAAATATGTTGGAAAGTTGGAAGTGGCACGCGTAACATTTTTGTCGGATAGTGGCACCCCTGTAATAAACTATATGCATAAATATACAGGTAGACAAAAGATTATAAATTTCAAAATTAAGATTATTAATTATTAGTCGTGAAGTATACTGCGAAATTAATTAAATAATCAAGAGATAATATTGAATCAGTGATGGTGGTTTATTGACTAACAGAATGTAAATCAAAGCCGAAACAAAAACTGAACAATAAAATAAAACTAAAAATAGTTCAAAATTCTTTGGTCTTTTTCAAGGAGCAGGCAAAAGGTTTCAACACAGCCATGGTTACCATTACCGGAAAAAATTCATGAAATAAAGCAAAAATAATTTGGAATATTATTACAAGGTCATTAAAATAGTTTCATAATATATTATACTGTAATGTAATTAAAGAATGCAAATAAAAATTAACCTTAAAATTTTTTAAATCAATCTTTAAGATATAATCTTCTCCGACGTGACCCTGATCCTGAAAAAATCATACTATACAAAAATTAAGAGTCATTGGGTTACTTTGAAGCAGGAGACATGCAAAATGTTCAGTAGCCGGGACTCGAACCTGGGGCTCTAGAACACTCGCTGAGTGTGCTACGGTTACACCATGAAGGTACGCGGAAAGTAGGGAGAAAATACCTTATACACTAGAATTCTCGTAATTAGAAAATAGAAAAATAATTCGGAAAATTAAAAAGCAATTTAGTAAATTTAAAAAGCTTCTAAAATAAGTTTAATCGATAAAATGGCAAGACTGCTAAATAATTGCTGCAAAACGAAAAAATTAATTAAATTTTAAAATCAAAAGTTTAGGAAATGATACCAAAATTTATTTTTATTTATTTTTTAAGGTAATTTACCTAAAAGTAAAGCAAATAAGAAACTTTTATGACCAGTTTTACTTAAATAAAAAATATCCAGATTGAGAGAATATAGGTAATATTAAACAACTGAAGGCAATAAGCTTAAGCTTAGTTATGCTAATAAAATTTATCTGAGAAACAATTTGTCGTTGTTGTGACTTATGTCACTTGCCTGACAGTAACATCAGAACAAATCCACGGAATTAATCGTGGCAAAAAGTGCAAGATTGCCCCTATTGTTGGCAAGAGCCTTGAGCGCCATAGAAATGCAAGTACGACTTTGCTCAATTCCCCCCCCCCCCCTTATTTTGATGGAGGACCTCGAGTGGGGAAGGGGGCTTCGAGGATCTACCAACCCTCTTCTCCTACATACCCCTCTTCCTCCTTCCGCCTCTCGAGAGACTTTCCGCCCGCTGCATATGTAGAGTCCCCATGCCGCAGGGATACTATACATTTACAAATATCCATACCTTCTCCGAGATTCGGGCCCGGGACCTTCGGTACGGCAGTCAGCGTTGCTAACCCCTATCCCGGTTGGGCGGCATATCTTAATGAATAATAAAAGTAAATCAAGTGCTCCAAGCAACGTATTAAAGCTTTGAAACACTCTGAAGAGATTATCACAGAAAGATGCAATAGATATTATTTAGCATCAGAAAATTATCTGAATTGCTTTAAGCCATGCGTTATTGCAGTGATGAAAGCTTGTTTTTTTTAACCCGGTGCTGCTTCTATGACTTTGACGAGCAGGTGCTAGGTATGTGATGCTGTTACCATTTTCCACTTAATTTATCAAGCACGTATGTATCTGATTGTAAGTATTTCTAACCCACATAATTGGAATAAATTACATAACGTAACGTTTGATGCAATACGCATTTCGAAATTACTTATTTAACATATTCTTCAATAAATATATTATTTTACACATACAAAAGGCGATCGAAAATGAATCTGTTACATAAGAACACTTTCTTCCAACTTCATCCTTTGTTACCTTACTCATATGGGTAAAAGAATAATGACGTGGAGCTCTTCTTTTTTATTTAATAAATTATTCTTTTATATTAATAATGAATTCTTTATTAAGCAAAGTATAAAAAGCTCCACTTTATAAACAAAAGAAAAGAGGTGAGAGGAGAAGAGAATAGGCAGGTCAGGCACACCTCTACGGAGATGAATTCTGGATGTTACGGTTTAACAAGAGATATGAAAGCGAACCCTGATGATGAAATTGCGATGGGCGGCTTTAGATGATGGGTGGTTTCTTTCCGCTTTCGTTGGTGTCAACCACAAAAGAAGAAAGTAGCTCATTGTGCCCAATCCATCTCAAGTGATCATCTGCTTTTCCACCTACGATATGGTGAGCAAGAAACCGAAGGCGAACTGGATGACAGTGGAACACTGTCGTTGAAATTCGAAGTCTTTTTCTTGTCAGATATGTCATTTAACCGATGTCTCTGCTAGGTTGCAATAAAAGTGAAACTGTGTGAGGAAACATAAATAAGACATTCTAGGTTTTGGGGTTATTAGAGCTGTGGTTTAAAATGCTGGTAATATTTGAGATGAATTTCGTCGAAAATTATTCATTTTCTTAGGGATTAAGCTCTTCGTTTATGGAATGAGAGAGAGTTGCTTATTTATATATATTTTGTAAACTCAGTTCATGATGTTTCGCTGGAACAATTGCCTAATATTTACTACAAAAGCTGTTTGCAAATTTTAGGAAAAAATTGCTAAAATTTCCTTAAATAAAATGTAGAATTGCATTTCAAATTGTTTTCAGTAAAGAAGTAAAACCAGTTTTTGTTTTAATTAATGTTTTAAATAAAAGACTTATTTTTTAAACATTCTGCTTGATGACTTTTTATCTACACTTTGATTCTAAGCCTTAATTTCTGTTCAGAACTATTGTAAGAGCAATCTAATACATATATATATATATATGTACATTCTCATGCAACTTAATTGTTGTATACAGAGAGAGAGAAAAAGACACATAAG